>JAAGKR010004237.1:1359-63975 GCA_011419295.1 Clarias macrocephalus | reverse complement strand
TTTTTTTTTTTTTTTTTTTTTTTTTTTACTTCATGAATCTGTGTTGATACAGTATGTGATAAAAGTCACAGGTAAGAGATCTTTCTGATGACTCTTCATGCAGATTTTATTTACTCTTCAACCTGAAGAGTAAAACTCTGGACCATCACTCCTGTTTCAGCTAAAACTTCCTGAGTCCCATGGCGTGCCAAATGTAGGGTTTGCTTTGCATTTCCTCTTGCCCAGTACAAATGCAGTTCTATCTGACCGTATTCTTGATCTTTTAACTCCTATCTTGACTTTCACAGTTTCAGCTTGACTGCCATTTCTTTATGACAATGTGGAAGGGTTTTTGGATCTTTTTATAATCTTCCTCTTCTTTCGAGACAACAGTTATCTGCATTTTCAGATCCTTAGTCAGCTGTTTATAAAAGGCCTTGACTCAGAGAATTTATTTCATATTCCTAATTTCTGCAAAAGTCATGTTTACATCTTTTCATCTATTTACCTTATGTATTACATTCATTTATTATATTTATTTATTATTTATTTGAAAATATAATTAAGTATTAAATGCATTTTATGTATTTATGAATTGTTATGGAAAAAAGAAAAATATTATATATATAGTTTTATTTATTTACCTTATTACTATTTATTTAACTTATTTATATTTAAAATATCTTATCATTTTCAAAGATAATTTGAAATTTTAATTTTTTCAATTTTTATTTTATTTATTTTTTTTTTTTCATTTTAATCGTATCTTTGTCACAAAAAAAACACGGTCAATGAATATTTTTCATCATTGTTCTTATTTAAGGAAAATAATTTTGTTTTGCTCCTTCATTCATAGATGTTTTTTCTTAACAAGACAAGTTTGATAAACTTCTTTAAAAATTCATGCAAGATGCGACATAAAGGTCACATTGTAAACATAACAGGGTATGAGCATACAGCAAAATAATAATAAAAAAATAATAATTATTATTAATAATAATAATAATAATAATAATAATAATAATAATAATATTACCTGATACACCCATAAAAAAAAGCTAGCAGAAACTGAAAATATATCATAACTTTTTTAATTTATTTACAAAACAAAATCACACATTTCTAATTAAATGCAAGCATATTTAATGTCCTGTCTATGTGCTTCAGTGGAGTGTGTCATTAGCTCAGCAAACCAGATGGCCATCATTTCGTCTCTGTGTTAGCCATTTATTCTTTCTTTGTTCCCCTACACATTTAGGGAATCTCTCTCTCTCTCTCTCTCTCTCTCTCTCTCTCTCTCTCTCTCTCTTGCTCACTCACTCACACACATACACACACACACACACACACACACATACACACACACACACTCACTGGGGCAGGTGTCCCATCCCATCCTAATGGTTTTCTCCTTTAGGGTATCAGGTGTGTCATTTGTGCCAACATACAGTGTCAAGAGGTCAAGTCTCTCACTAAAGTACATTGTTTTAATGTTTTTTTTTCTTTTCAATATTATTATTTCGGTGTTGAAAAATGAACCTTTTACATTTTACATACTGACAGAGAAACTAGGCTTTAAACAAATGAGTCAGGATTGAATTAATTAAAAAAAAATGACTCACATGTTCATTTGATAGACTGACCCACACTTATGGTAATAGTTTAACAATCATATTTCTCCACTTTTTTACACACCAATTGATTCTTAGCGTCTTGAAGAAGTGTTTCAGCAGCGTCACAAGAAGCTCGGCACGCACTGCTTGAATGAGAGTGATTTTAAATCAAGTTAAATCTAATGATCCAGCAGTTATGTTATGAATTATTAGACAATATACTGTAGTATAATAAAAACTACAAATGTTTAATTAATTGGGCATATTGTGGCACAGAGTTATCAATGTACAAATATCTACAATATAGAGAATTTGACTTTATAATTCAAAATTCTATAATTCTAAACAAGTAAAAGATTATTTAGATCTGTATATATTAAATTTCCACAGTCTTATTTTATTGGCTGATAACACATCAGCATTTTTCTTGTTTCCATCCACTGTAGTCCAACTAGGGACCGTGGAGGCCAACTGTGACCATTGTATTTATTTCCATTTTTACGGTCGTCCACTACACACTAGGGGAAATTTGGGAACGCCAATTAACCTAATCTGCAAGTCTTTGCACTGTGGAAGGAAACCAGAGTATCCAGAGTGAAGCCACAGGGAGAAGATCCTGTAAACGCCCTGCACACAGACCCTGAGGGGAAAATCAAACCTGCACCATGGAGGTTCAAACTGACAGTGCTAATCACTAAGCTGATAACTAAATTGACATGATCAACATTAAAACTAGTCTATACTGTACTGTACCACTAAAATGTTTGGACACATTTTCTAATTCCAAGGTCTGTCGGTGTCCAAAATACACAATAATCTCCTCTGAATAATTGATATTGCTGTTGCTGTTATTGTTGTTGGTACTTAATTACCTCATTCCATATGTTTTAATTCATAGTTTTGAAAGAATATACAGTATTGTTCTAGAATGTAGAAAATAAATCCAAATTTGTGTCCAAATGTTTAAAGGGTACTGTATATAGATGTCATGGTAATAATAATAATAATAATAATAATAATAATAATAATAATAATAATAATAATAAATAGATCATTATGTCCTCATATCATATATATTATCATAATGTCAGGCTAAATTATGTGTAGATTAGTGGAGATGATGGGCTGGGAGAGATAATAATAACCATTCTCATTGCAAGTGTTTTGTGAGACGTAACAGATGGCCGTCGGCCGGATCCACCCTCCCGAGGGAGCTCCTCTCCATAAAGAGTACATCAGAGACCAACATTCTTCACTGAATCACTCCATGGCCTTAATCCCCAGGACATTTCAATGATTTTCAATTTAAATCATTAACCCCTGAAGGTCAAACAGTGTGAAATTCAACGTGAAGGATTTCCACGTTAACAGCTCAGGCTGGAGTTCGAGTTAATCGCAGCTCAGGATGGATGGAAGAGGTAGTTGTTCTCCTTGTGTAAGTGAAACAAATGAGAGGTGCCGGTGCAGCCTCTCTGACTTCTGACTCTCAATACTGGGACTTAAAAAAAAAAAAAAGTAACAAACACACATTTTTTTGTTTTTGTGATATGACGGCAGGTTATAGTAGACGTACTGTAGGATTAAACTGATTTACATATAACTAGTGTTGCTAGCATAAATAATTTTCTAATAATACATTTTCCTGTTTTCTGAAATAAAAAGCTAATGATGCTAATGATGAGCTGAGTAAGACTAAGGCAACTTAGTTTTGAAAGGATGCAATGTATGATAAGGGGCTTTTTTTGTGCTCTACAAAATTAAATACTGTATATTTAGTGAAGCTTAAAAAAAATCTACACGAATCTACTTTAGATAACTGGAAATGCCAGATTAAATTGCATTTTGGATCATTTTATATAATATAATAAATAATAATATTTGGATATCAGAGGGAAAAAATGGAAGAAATTTGGTCTGATCCTGTAACAAATACAAAACATGTTTCAAAATTTGTGTTAGTGCAGCGTGATATAAAATGATGTAAAAAGCAGTTCACATCGATGTACAGTAACAGCCGACTTCTCAAAATTGGTTAAATCTGTAGCCCAGGTTATTGAGACAGCTAGATTCCATGGCATATTGGTGGCAGGTTCTGTACTCAATAAATAAATAAATAAATAAATAAATATTTGTAGATAATATGTATTTTTGCACTAGTCCTGAAAAGTTTTGAATTTCTAAATTTCCCCGAGTGCCCTATAAATGATTAAGCATAATTAAAACTGCGACACTATACAGCAAGCTACTCGTTCTGAATCCCACCACCTGCCGCACCACACACACTGACCAAGGCAAATCTGGCTAACAGTGAAAGAGTTTCTTTCTTGTTGACTCAATTATGATGCACAGACCACAGACAACTTTTTAAAAATCAGGAACAAATAACACCTAAACATATTGCAAAGAAATATTGATGCTAACCAAAATCTAACACAGCGGTACCTCAGCATTTTTAATTGGACCCGTTCCCGAGGCGAGTTATTACAATACAAAATTTTGTATTGCAAAACACATTTTCCCAAAGTAAATAATGTAAATGCAGATAATCCGTTCCAGTCACCCAAAATTATTACCAATATCACCAATTTCCAACACTATAATCATATTTTTTGCATAGAAATCAAAATTTTTTAAAAAGGCACGTAAATAAAGTGAAAAATTCACTTTTCCTCCTTTAAAGTTGATTTAAAAACCAAATTGACCAAAGTGACTCCCCTTTTTTCTTGCTACTGTGCTTGTGTCATACACCAAATGCAATAAAGTCAGTTTAAGTTTTGAACGGCTCCCAGACGTAATCGTTCGTGCCATCGTTCGTTTCAGTAGCATGTATGTTGGAAATGCTTCACATGCCAAGGCAAATTTCTTGCAAAACAATTTCAGTTCATTATGCGGACATTTTTAAGGCAGGCTGTTCGTATGCCAAGGTACCACTGTATGTATTTTACAAATGATGCAGGAAAGGACAGAAGATTACAACACATAACATTGCTGACATTCTGGCAAAAGTGTGAAGATTTTGTGCTTTACTATAACCTGAACTATATTTAGGTGACAAATTAACAGGAAAACAAACACACAATGTGTTATTAAAATGTTAAAGCCACCAAAAGCCATCATACTGTAGCAGTCCACTCATAAGTGTTCAGATTGAGACTTGAGGCTCCTTTATGTTAGTTTTAATTACTTTTATTCACATCAAGCATTTTAGTGAGTCTGGGAAGGGGGTGGTGGGGTTGTGCTGGAACAGACCATGGAAATGATTCACTACACAATGAATTTTTTTTTAAAGGATGATTTTTTTCAGAAAAATAATCAATCTATCTATCAACATAATTCGTCATTTGTAATGATGGAGATACTATCACGCAGGTTTATGTGAACCGAGCAATTAGTTCAACACAGTTGTTCTTCAAGTTGTCCTTCAGTTTCGGCGGGTAGACGCATGCAGCGTGAGATGGAAGTGATTTACTTCTAAATGTGTGTGTGTGAGACCTTTTCCTTTGTCCTCTCTTTCTGTATTCTCCTGCGTTTTAGCTTTAGGCCAGATTCAGTAACACTTTCCACTTCATACTCAGTGTCCCAGAAGTAATGTGATCAAAAGCTGTAAAACTGCGAAAACAAAGAACAGACGGTAGTCTCTCTCTCTCTCTCTCTCTCTCTCTCTCTCTCTCTCTCTCACACACACACACACACACACACACACACACACACACACACACACAAATAAAAGGCGAAAAAATAACAGTAAAGCAAAAATTTCAATAATAACAATAATAATAAAGTACACTTTATATAAACTAAAAAAAATAATTTAAATTGAAATGTCAGAACTAACAGTCCTACAGTATGGATTAAATGGTTTCATCACATATACTGGGATTTTTCAACCACATGGTTGGGCAAAAACTGATCAAAGAAAAGTTATTAATCAGAATTAGCACTGGATAGGCATTGGCACCAAAACATGTGACAATGGGGTGTTCAAGTCAAACCGGGACTTTTGATTGTACAGAATAACAGAACACAGTTATGAGAGTAAAAACTCCCTTTATTTCTCTATATAATCCCCTGCTGCACTAATGTTTATCAGGGGATTATATATATGAGAGAGAGATATATGGGGATTATATGTTTCACTAGTGCTTAGATACCATCAAGGTAGAAAGTTTTCTCTGTACGCAAAACAGTCAAAAGGCAAAGAGCTCATGCGTGAATGATTGATGAATGATTGTTTGTACAGTTCCCACAGACAGATGCGCCTCTTATATAAGTGACAAGTTATCTGTCGATTTTTAAGGATCTGACATTTCACTCACTGAATGTTCACAGAAATGACTGCAGCGGGCTCCGAGCCACCTCGTCCAGGATCGTCATTCGCGGACGCACTGCATTCTTTAAAATGTTTGCACCGGCCTCCGAGTGGCGCAGTGGTAAAGTTCTCGCCCTATCATCCGGAGATCACCAGTTCGATCCCCGGATGATGCTGTTACCTCTCGCAGCCGGAGGTCTAGAGAGAGCTGATTGGCCGAGCTCTCTCAGAGGGGAGGGATGAGAGGTACTTAGTGCTCCCACATTAATCACGGCTCTACAGCCAGTCAGGGGCGTCTGTGAGCTCACACAAGCGGAAGAGGTGGATAGCGCTGTCCTCCGAGTGTGTTACTCCGACCCCAACGGTGTGTGAGCGAGCGGTTCGAAAAGATGCAGTCGGCTGGCGTCACGTGGTTCGGAGGAAACACGTGATAGTCTTCGGCCTCCCGACTGAGTGGTAGTATTAGCCTTAAATGTGGGGGCCCCCTAGTGAGGGAGGATTTGGACACGACTAAAATAGGGAGAAAATCAGGGAAAAATAAAATAAATAAATAAATAAATGTTTGCACCGTTCACATGTTTTACGGTGTCTATGAGCCTCATCACCGTACTGTGCTTGAAGTGTTTTTATGGCTTTAGTCAACAGAAATTTCACCACATAACAAGTCCGGGTTTGACTTGAACATCTCTTATAGGATATACTGTAACATCTACCATTAATAAACAGTATAATTTTTTATACATAGTGTTCTGTAAAAACTCTGAACATGGTCAGGATTTGACACAACTATAAATTTTACATTTTGGACAATTCCTACCTTAGGTACCCTAGGGAGAGATCTACAGTACACTATGGATAAAAGTATATGAATTCATGCCCATTCATTCTGTAGAGCTTTTATGAGGTCAGGCACTGATGTCGGACAAGAAGGTCTGGCTCGCAATCTCCTTTCCAGTTCAGCTCAAAGGTGCTCGATGGAGTTGAGGTCAGGACTCTGTACTGGCCAGTCAAGTTCTTCCACACCGTCATCGAACCATGTCTTTATAGTCCTTGCTTTGTGCACTGGGGCGGAGTCATGTTGGAATACAAAAGGAACTTCACCAAACTGTTTCCTCAAAGTGGGAAGCGTAGCATTGTCGAAGACGTATTGGTATACTGAAGCATGAAGCAAAACTTTTGTCCATATAGTGTACTTCTCACAAATAGACATTGATTAAATCAGCCCTCTTAGCCAAGATTGCTCTACACCGCATGTATATAGTGCATTATATTCTCCACATTAGGTCAGAACAATCTGTTTAGAGAGAGAGAGAGAGAGAGAGAGAGAGAGAGAGAGTTATGCTATTAAATGTGAAGTGGCTTTAGTGATTAAGAGACCTTCGGGCAGCACACTGGACTCCTGGATAATTATGATCATGATGGACAAACCAAAAGCACAAAGTTTAAACTTAAAAAAACAAAAACAAAGGATTTATGAAAATACTGAATGCTTTGGCTTTTTAGAAACATACAGAAAAATATTTGGCTGCAGATGTTACTTCTAAATCTGGTCTGTTTTTTTTTTATATATTTTTTTAATTACCAAACATATCTACTGTATAAACAGCAATGTTTGATTGGGTAGCTGTTCTAGTGTAGGCCACGCCCCCTTCTCATCTTTAATTTTGAATACTTACGCATATTTCACATACTGTATGTACTGTACACAGTCATCAAATCAACATAGGTTCAGATATTATCCACTGGGTTACAACCCTATACTGCAGGCATGAGTGAAAATTATATGGATGGTTCAGTATTAATGTTAATTTTTTGTTTTTGACTTAAACATGGCTAAAGTGTGAAATCCTAAATAGGAGCAGGAAAAACATTAGAGGGATGAGTGTGTGTGTGTCTGACAAGGACAAATGTGGCAATAAACTCGGACTGATTCTCTGAAACATTTGAGGATATGATGCATGGCTGGTGTGTGACCATGTGTGAAGTGCGAAGTGAACTGAGGGTGAATACAGTGATTAAACGCATGGCTTGACCATCCAACGATGCTCAAAAGGTCATTATAATTGTGTCAATATACTATTAAAAAGCTGAAAAAGCTGATCACTATCACTAGAGAAGGGACACACAGTATAGTAGAGGTGTGACACAAAGACACTGGATCTGGATCCACAGCTGTATGTGAAATTTTACTTTTAGTGGGCGTGGCCGAAACCATGATTTTATTATTTTATTTTATTTTATTTTTTCAGAATTGATCACAACATGAAATAGAGTTTTTTCCTAATCCTATTTTAACAAACTAGTGGCCAGATTTAAACTGCATTGGCCCTGATCAGGCAGTTACTAAGGAAGAATTGATGTACACTATAAGCATCACACTAACAGATTTTCTTTTCATTTTGTGAAGCTGCTTTGAGACAATGGCCATTGTTTAAAAAAATCATTGAATTTAATTGCTTTTTTTTTTTTTTTTTTTTTCATAGCTAGTCACTCGATTAATTCAAGTAAATAAAAATGTTCTGCTCTGGATTTTTAAATTTTTTTCATCATGTGGCAGTACTGTGCAAAAGTCTTAGGCACATGGTAATAACCCCTGTAGAGCAAGGAAAAAAGATTTTTACATTAACAAAAATACTACAAAAAGTAATAATTGGTGTGATGACCCTTTGCTTAAAATATACTCTCAGGTACAATTAGTGCAGTTTTGTAAGGAAATGAGCTGCTTAATTTTTACTGAACATCCTGCAGAACCAGCCTCAGTTCTTCTGATGACTTTGCTGAACCTGCTTTTGTCTGAAAAGTGGTCTTTTACTGTATGTAATATACTGCTTTCTTTTCTGGCCTAGAGATTTTTTTCCCTATATGATTAATTAATTAATTTATTTATTTATTTATTTATTTATTTATTTATTTATTTATTTATTTATTTATTATTATTTTATTTGCTGGAATACTCATCTTTGGAAATCAGATATGAATAATAATATGTAATCTATATGAATAATAATAAATAAATAAATAAAAAAGTCTTTGTCAGTACGTTGGTGAGAACTTGCTCTTTCAATGATATCTTTACGTTTTACACTTTGGAGGACCAGAAACCAGTCGCAGAAAATTGTCTGCATGTCAGAAGTCGTAAAAGTGAGTTTTAACTCCACTGAAGTTGCATTTGCATTTACATGTAGTTTATGTTTATAAGCACTGTATTTCGCACTATACAAATAGCTAAAGGAAAGACACACAAAGTACTCAAGGTTTATATTGTTCAGATTACAGGTTAGTCCAATTTTGTACAAATGCTACGGCAGAGGAGTTGGTAACAAACAAACAAACAAAAAAAAAAGACCATTATTGATATAATGGAGTTAAATACAAAGTAAATGAGAAATTTAGTGAGAGGGATCATATAGACTCAGTCTGTCTTGGTGGTTGGTTTGAGTGTGAGCGTGTGTGTGTGTGTGTGTGTGTGTGTGTGTGTGTGTGTGTGTGTGTGTGTGTGGTGTGCGTCATAGCACTGATGAGACCATTCTGTTGAGGAGGAGGAGGAGGCCACCATTGTGAGGAAGTGATGGAGCGTGACCCCCAGCTGGTGCAGCAGACAGAGGAGACAAGCCATCCAGATGAGCTCTCTACACCCACACACGCACACATCCCGAATCCATATCACGCTAATCTTGCTAGCTCATTTGGTTTGACAAATGTATTTTTATTCTAACAGATAGGAATGTAGATCATTTTCACTAACCATTAGCGATATTAAAAACACATTGCTGTTAGTGACTCCACTCTAAAAGAGCACTGTGATGGAATGCATGCTAACCAGACCGGTAGTCATTATTAGAGGGTTTATTTTGTAGTACTCTTGGTAAGAAAATGTAGCAGAATTTACAATCCTGACATGAATAGACTACAATCGGTACTACAGTAGAGAAAGCCTGGAACTGTGAGAACCAAAGAGAAGAGTTGTACTCTGGACTGGTGTCCAAAAGGTAACCTACCAAAGGACAGCACAGTTAAGCACAGTAAGTTCCCAAAATACGAATGAGTTCTGTGTCAAGAGCTTGTTCGTAAGTCAGATTTGTTTGTAAGTTTCACCTCGCTCTATTCTCTCAATTATTTTCACTTTTGTCTCCATTGTTATGACTTGGCACTTTGCCGCTGCTTTTACTGTCGCTTCCGGACATCCTGGGATGCTCATATCTTCAAAAGATTGTAACTCAAATGTCCGTTTGTACAGTAGGGGACTTATTATAGTAGTGAAACCCTTGTCTCCTGGGGAACAGAAACAAAATCTAGAATCTGGGTAGTACACATTATTACTAGAACTAGAAGACTAGTAGGCTACTATGGCTGGAACACATGATACTGAGTATGATTGAGAAATCAAATGATGGAACCCCAAAAAGTTGAACACTAGGTAATATACCTGGGAAAACGCATGAGACTCCATACTACAACTGGGAAACCTATTACTAGAAAATACAGTGGAACCTCAGATTGCGAGTAACGTGGTTTACGAGTGTTCCGCAAACCGAGCAAAGATTTTAAATTATTTTTTATTCGGAAACCGAGCAAGTATTAGTTTACGAGCGCCGAGTATCATGCTTCACACATGCGACTCTTATTTTGACACCGAGCGTCACTCTCTCACCTTACCCCCCCTCCCCCTCCCTCCCTCCCTCCCCCCACGGCTTCGCAAACACAGAAACTCTGCTCGTGCACGCAATTTGACACCGAAACACACACACACACAGACGCTCTCTCGCCTTTTCACCCCTCCCGGCTTCACAAAGACACAGAAACTCTGCTCTGTCGCGATTCTTTTTAAAGGTAAGGTGCTGGTTCATTTGTTTTTTTTTTTTACTTTACAGCAGTGATTCCCTTAGTATGCGTTCACGCCAGGTCAGAGAGATTTCTTTTTTTCCTGTTAAAACAGTGTTTCTGTGTTTCTGTGTGTGTTTGCTGTGAAACTTAAGTGATTCCTTTAGTATGCGCTCATGCCAGTCTCGCTTTTTTCCGTTAAACCGGTGTTTCCGCTGTGTTTATGCGCTTGTTGTGAAACTTAAAAAGTGTGTCCGTTAATATACGCTCATGTCAGTCTCAGAGAGATTAATTTTTTTCCTGTTAAAACGGTGTTTCTGTTGTGTGTGTGTGTTTGTTGTGAAACTGTTGTGAAAAAGCGAGGTGGGGAGAGGGAGGAGGAGTGTTACTGTGTAAAACGAGGCGAGGGAAGGGGCTAATTCCACACACACACACACACACACGGCGCCTGCGCGCACCAATGGAAACACTTATCTGTCAGGATTTATTTGTACTTTTTTTTAAAGGTAAAGTGCAAATTAATTTGTTTTATTTAAATTGTATAGATTGTATTAATAATTTTTATGTATTTATTTTTGGGGGCTGTGAGCGAATAATTAGAGTTTTCATTATTTCTTATGGGAAATGATGATTTGGTTTAAGAGTGTTTTGGAATACGAGCCCACTTCCGGAACGAATTATGCTCGTAATCCAAGGTTCCACTGTACTAGATAGCAGTATACAGGGTGGGCCATTTATATGGATACACCTTAATAAAATGGGAATGGTTGGTGATATTGACGTCCTGTTTGTGGCACATTAGTATATGTGAGGGGGCAAACTTTTCAAGATGGGTGGTGACCATGGTGGCCATTTTGAAGTCGGCCATCTTGGATCCAACTTTTGTTTTTTCAATAGGAAGAGGGTCATGGGACACATCAAACTTATTGGGAATTTCACAAGAAAAACAATGGTGTGCTTGGTTTTTAACATAACTTTATTCTTTCATGAGTTATTTACAAGTTTTCTTTGTTCACAGTCCTTGACATGTCGAAGAGGTTAACACGTGATGAGCGGATCGAAATTGTGTTGATATCTGGTGAACGCAGTAACCGGGTCATTGCAGCAGATTTCAATGCAAGACACCCTACGAGACCACCCAACTCCCATGCTACAGTTCGCAAACTGCTCGCTAAGTTCCGTGAAACTGGTTCAGTGTTGGATTTGCCAACCCCTCACATATACTAATGTGCCACAAACAGGACGTTAATATCACCAACCATTCCCATTTTATTAAGGTGTATCCATATAAATGGCCCACCCTGTAGAATGAAAGAGACAAGACACTATGAATGCAACCACAGTAGGAGACTGGGTAACAAATTAATAGAGCAATAAGTATTGCAATTTTGCCATACCAAAATAGGAATAAGGAAATAGTAGTATAGGAAAGTAGATACTATGATTGGAAAATCTAGAACTTGGAGACTACTGTAGGTATTGTGGCAGGGAAAGCAGGAAATAAGGAACAATCTAAAATAAGTGTGAAACCAAATATTGGAAGATTAAAAACTAAGAAGATAAGCTCTAAAAATGAACCAGTTTAACTCACTTTTAGTAAGTGCTTTATCCATGCGGTGCACTGATTGGGGAACACCTAAGCCTAACATGGGTACTATAAGTAAAACAAACTGAAACTACTGTAGGAGTTTGTTTTTTCTGATATTTTTACTTGAACAATGTTGACATTCCTTCTTTGTCTCTTCAAATTCTTTTCAGTCTTTTCTTTTTTATTCCTTATATGGCAATACTTCCTGTTGTTCACTATAGAATGCAGGTGGACCATGTGAATGGCTCATGTTTGATGACATAGTGGCGCATGTACCCCAATCCTGCATCATTACTCTGGTTTTTAATTAAACAATGACCTTTCATGTTCATGAACCTAAAAAAAGGGAAACAACCGAGATGGAGGGGCACAAAAAAAAAATAAAAAAGCACAAGCTAAAAATGCGATGTCGGATTAATCGAACATAATGTTTACAGGAAGGCAAAATCACATTGAAGTTGCAGAACGAGCAAATTCTGCTCTGATTTTTCTTCCTTTTCAGGGCTGGTTTTCCTTCGCTCTTGCTGGATTTTACTACATTTGATGTTTGTCGTTTGATGTGATTATTCAGCGCCTCGAGTGAATCTATATTTAAAGGCAGCTTTGATGTCCCTAATTAAATTCTCAGCTTAATCTCCATATTAAGCGAACTTCAGTTTTCATTGGAAATGGTTCAGCGTTTTCCTTTTACAAGCCTTGGCCAAAACTAATCAGTCCCATGAATGCATGAATTAAGTTTGTACGCACTAAAGTGCGGCTTATAGAGACTGCCTTTCAATTTTATCTTCGTTATTTCCTAACATGGAATATGTCGCAATATAACATAACCATGGGATTTTAAAGCCTACAGAGAAGCTGGTACACCCTGTAATGCAAAGAATGCAACATGAAATAAATAAGCATAATAGAACTTTCAGCCCAACCAGTATGTTCTCTGTCTCCGTGTGTCTCTGCTGGGATAATGTATGCGCGTCGGTCGTGATAGCCGGTGGTGTTTGCGAGACAGATTAAATGACTCATCTCGCCCTTTGATTGTGTAACATTTCAGAAGTGTTTAAGTGCACCGCAATGAGCTCATCTACTGTATGCTCCCAAGCGGCAGATATATAACCACGTCATGCGTCATTACGTAGGAGATAATCTGCTAATCCGCAACCTGGAAAGTGGGACAGCAGCTTCACTCAGTCACAGCAAATCTGACGGTGGAAAGATGTGCAGGATGAATCTGTCCAGTTTGAGATGAAAAAGAGAGAAAGAGAGATAGAGAAAGAAAGTCGTGGAACCATTAACATGAATCCACCTAGGTGCTGTTCTACCATTGGGGGCATGGCTCTTCAGGGCCTCTGGGGGTGTGCTGTGTGTCTGGCTGTGTGCTGTTGGCTCTGAATGCTTTAGGTGCTGTGGGTTGTGGGGTAGGGCCTCCATGGTTCTGGCCATGGGTACTCAATTAGAGTAGCTTAGCCACCTTTGGCTCCTTCCCTACTGGGCACTGTGCATGGTGGGCTGTGGAGCACTGGGCGCTCTGGTGCCTTTCTATCCTTGGCAAGTTGTGCTGCAATGGCTTTTGTTTGGGATCACACTAGACACGGGCTGGCCTTTGGTCCCCATGGCCATGGGTGAGCCGTGGATGCCCATGATCCTGTCACCAGTTTGCTGGAGTCGATTGGAAATCAGTGTTGTTCAGTTCACCTGGTGGTGGTGGTGTTGAACGATATACACACAAGTTCACTGAAACTGAACAGATGAAGATTGAAAAACCTGTCCCCAGGATAGACTCAGGTTCCATTCTTGGCTGACACTTGATGGAACCCAACCTGGTTTTCTGCTATTGTAGGTCATCCACCTCAATGGTTCATGTGTTGTAATGTTTCTGAGATACTTTCCCCCTCATTATGGTTGTGAAGAGTTGATGTATGAGTTATTGTAGTCTTCCTGTAGGCTCAAACCTCTCTGGTTGTTCTCCCCAGACTCTCCCCTGGCTTCTTAGTTAGTTATGTACTTTTTATGATTGTGTGTAAACTCTAGTGAAATGTGTGCATTACATTTTTCTGAAATACTCAAACCAGCCTGTTTTGACACCAACAGGATCACTGAGAGTCTTTTTCTCCTATTCTGATATTCATTGTGCTGCTGACTGGCTGATTGGACACAAATTACACAAATAAAGTCGATGTAGAAAAAACCTGAGCTTAGTACACAAGTTGTCCAAGAAAATGGATGTCTTCTATATCTTTAATGTCCTTCATCAGCAGCATCCATTCATCCATCCATATAGGAACCTCTGTAGTCCAACTTGGGACAGTGGAGGCCAGTGGTGAGCATTGTATTTACTCCCATTTTATGACTGTTTATGACTCCCATTTATGATGTGCATTCACAAACTACGTGCAATCCAGAAACGTCAATTAACCTTCATGTCTTTGGATAGTGTGAGGAAACCAGAGTACTCAGAGGAAACCCACCAAGCACGGGGAGAACATGAAAACTCCATGCACACAGACCCCGAGGCGGGAATCAAACCTGGACCCTGGAGGTGCAAACCGACAGTGCTGACCACCACACCAACATGCCATCAGCAGCATGTTCAGTAAGAAGCATTTTGCATGCACAGAAGATGGAGACCATTTTGTTCAAGATGTCCTGTTTATCTGGAGAATCTGTCTACAGTGCATCACAATCATGACTTAAGTACATTGCTGTTAGTTTTTTTTTCACTCTATAGCATATAGGAAATTACTGATAAGCGCAGATTTTTTTTTTTTTATAAATTCTGACGTGTAGCCAAAACACACATTGACTCAAAGGTCAGCTCTCTACATATCTTCTACCTTGCTTTAGGAACTTGCTGTACAAGAGGTCTTCAACTTATAACCGTAATATAAAGGGGGTGAAATTGGGACTGAGAGTGCAGCACAAAACAACACCAGCTTCATGGAATCAAGAAGTGCACAAAAGAGTATAGAGGGCAAAGCTTTGTCTTCTAAGTAGAACGTTCTTCATGAATCTTGCTAAACGTGTCTTTGAGCTTGCAAGACCTGTGTGTCTCAGCTCTCTCTCTCTATACCTCTAAACAAAACCATTTCTTCTGGTTCCTGCTCCGTCATCCAGCTGCCGGAGACTGTGATTATAAATCAACTCTTATTAGCTGCTAACAGCCAGACATGTATATAATCCTAATGCCTCTGTCTCATTTTCTTTCTCATTAAGTAATCAAAGATTGTGTTATAGGTGGAGGGGCGAGTTTACGGAGCATGACTATAAACCACGCTTCAAGGAATCGCACTGTTTTGTTTTTAAGGGAATTGGGCTTCAATCTGTAGAGCTCCTGACGTAGAGGAAAGGAACTGCGGAACGGACGTGACGAGACTTTTAAATACGCGTTACGTTTTCACCTTGGGTCAGTTTCCAGACTTTTTTTTTCCCTTTGTCGTATTGATGACGTACGTTTAACGACAAACGGGTGACGCTCAGAGCCGAGCGATTGGCCGAGATGGGTGAGGCGGAGCCAGAACGGCGTGGAGCAGACAGGAGGAGATGTTTCTCCCGCCGGTTTCAGTGCAATGTGTTACATTCTCACCCTCTCCATTTTTCTCTCCAGCAGCCATTTTGTTCTGTCCCAATTTTTGGGCTGAATCTTGCGTCCGAGATGGAAAATCTCCTCTCCCTCCTCCCCATCTCTGTGTGTGTGTGTGTGTGTGTGTGTGTGTGTGTGATGGAGGAGGGCTGGTAAGAGGCCTTCTCCTGCCGTATACATTATCCTCCTGCTTTTTTTTTTTTTAAGCCGGCGACACAATTACCCATCAACCCCTGTGAAATTCTTATCAGCAGCAGCCAGATGGGGAGCACACGAATAATGTCAATAACCCCAGACTTGTTGATCGAATGCTGTGGATGGAAAAAATGAGGCAGAGAAGGAAAAAAAAAGACAAGAAAGGAGAAGGAAATAAACACAATTTAATATATATTTTAGAAGAAATTAGGAATTTTAGTAATTCATTTTTTTTCTCTGTGCTTTTTTGCTTGTTTTTTTTTTTTCTTTTTTTTTCTCCTTGGTAGCTTATTTGGCTGGTTTTAGCAAAATTTCGCACATTCGTTCTCAGCACTTACACACCATTCACACACATACCAAAAAAGAAAAAAAACTGCACTCTTCTAGCAAATCTGCATTCATCGGTTCACTGCTCTCCGTCACACAAAAGCCAATCACAGCCACGGCGACCAGGTAGACGTGTGCGCGCCGTAGATAAGGCACCTTTATTCACAAAGGCAACGCTGTATCAGGGACACAAGCCTGCCATCTAGTGTTTAAAACAATCGTCTGGTCAAACGTGCAAAACAAGAACTGAGGAAATAGAAGGCGAGATTTAAAATTAGCCGCACAAGCTGTTACTGCGGATGCTGAAGAAGAAGAAATGAGCAAATGATCATAACAGGCCTCATGGCTGCTGTAATCCTCATTCAGGCTCTCCTGCTGCTTCTCCAATCATTCCACACACCTGCAGGGCAAATTACCCATCATGCACCTCACCAGGCCATGTAGAACTCCAGCCTTGAGGTCCTGATCTGACCCACTTTAAACACACTGTTATTTTAGGACACTCACACCCTAAGGCAGACACACACACACACACACACACACACACACACACACACACACACACACACATACACACACACACACACATACACACGAAGCCGTAATATCAAAGCACTATAGTGCTATAACACACTATAGTAGTGATATATATAAACCCAGTAAAGGAATTTAGAGTTTAGAGAAGAATTTCCAGACTGGTTAATATAAACCAAAATCTTTAAGGATTGAGTCCAGCACCTGGTAAAAATTATGCCATAAAGAATTAAGGCAGGTCAACAGCCCACAGAACTCACCCTCACTCACTCATCATCTATACCCCTTTATCCTGTATACAGGGTCATGGGGGGCCTGGAGCCTATCCCAGGAGACACACACACACACACACACACACACACACACACACACACACACACACACACACACACTAATTAACCTAATCTGAATGTCTTTTAGAATTTTGGATAAAACCGGAGTGCCCAGAGGAAACCCACCAAGCAAGAGGAGAACATGAAAACTCCGTGCTCACAGACCCAGGAAACAAATGTAGACCCTGGAGGTGAAGGCGTCAGTACTAACCACTATACCACCGCGCTGCCCCAGGGAAATTCATTTTAATATGTTTCTTAAATTCAGAAACAAGGCAGTCATATATGAATGTGTGCACGATCTCGGTGGGCATAAAAGATTTGTTTCAAAGGGGGAAAAACAACATGAACCGGTCAGTAACATGACAATAAACTTAAAGAATAAGAGCGTCAGGGTCTGGTGTTCCTGCGCATCAAGTGGAATCAAACAAAATCCCAGCTTTTTGTTTTATAGCAGCTCGAGTTGATTTCATCCGAACTTCAGCATTATAGTTTCTGCCAAACTTCCCTGCCAGCTTGTGATCCATTTAGGTGTAATTATAAGACACACTGTTGAATGAAAAAAAGTCTCTTCCTGCAGTCCATCCTACTATTTATGAAAGAGGGCATTTCAGGGTAATAATCAGCCTGCAGGTGTTTTCTCAATCCGGTGTTACGTGGCGCTGCTCGAACACACACAGACACACACACACACACACACACACACACACACACACACACACACACACACACACACACACACAGACAGGCTCAGTGCCACTGAATCCCACCTGTCACACAATTCAGCCTTTCTCCTGCATCTGGCCCTGGCAATGAATCGTGTTGGCAGCGAAGACTCCGGCACTATTAGTCCCTGAGTTCAGGATCCTTCAGTAGAGCGTTCGCTGCCCACGGCCATTACATTACTGCCAGATCTACAGCTGTTTGCTCTGAAAGGAAGGAGAGCAGGTGGACGCTCCCGTCATCATGCCTCCGGATCATCGAGCACATGATTACCGGAAGTCCTACTGCAGCGAAGGGGGCGGAGCTAGTGGGACTCGTATCTCTTAGTGTCGATCATTGCAATGGATTATGGAAGTGATGATGAGAGTGATGAGGGTGCAGTAAATAAAGCAGCTGTCTAATTCAAACACTCTCTCTCTCTCTCGCTCGCTCTCTTTAACACGCTGATGGGATGGTCAGTCACAAACAATAGCCTGATGAAGACAAAAGGAATGAGATAAAAAAGAAAGAATGAGGGTGGAGGAATCAGACAGACTGTAGCCATCACAAGCAGGCACAAAAAGGGCGCAGAAACGACCCGCCGCTGATAAACCGTCACTCTGCTTCATTAACAAACAAAAGTAAAAGTAGTAACAAGTATCATCTAATAAAACTACTCACATGAAATATGTGCTTAAGTACGGTAACAAAGTAAATGTAATGAATCTCCTACCTCTTTATTAATGTGTCGGGCAGTTCATAACCAAATTACAGACATTACAGACAATCCCACTCACTCACTCATCATCTATACCACTTACTCCTGTATTCAGGGTCACGGGGGGCCTGGAGCCTATCCTAGGGGCACAAGGCGGGGTACACCCTGGACAGGGTGCCAGTCCATCGTAAGGCACACACACACACTCACACACTTATTCACACACTACGGGCAATTTGGGAACGCCAATGACTGTGGGAGGAAACCAGAGTACCCGGAGGAAACCCATCAAGCACGGGGAGAACATGCAAACTCCATGCACACAGAGACGGGAATCGAACACGGACCCTGGAGGTGCAAGGCGACAGTGCTAACCTTCTACAATCTCCTTTTTTACATTTAATGCAGGACCATCTATGCTGGAAATCTTCCCATTAAAAAAAAAAAAAGGCAACAACTATGTGTTATTAGATGCATTGTCCAAATATACCATACCATAGTGACATGTTATTGCACAAGGTTAGCACTGTCGCCTTGCACCTCCAGGGTCCGTGTTCGATTCCCGTCTCTGTACACTAATTTCCTAACGGCTCCATAACACTGCTATTGCCATTTAAGATTTACAACAGTGCTGCTCTAACGTGTTATTTTATCTCTTAGAGATCGCAAATTGTTTTTCTGCACTTTTTCACGCCCTGATTTCACGTCTTACCTACTCGACTATTCAGTTTATGGAGAAGATATAATTCCAAGTCCAGAGAGTTCATGAAACTGGACTGGGCAATAATATGCAGACCCTCACTGCCCTCTGGTGGCAAAGCAGCAAATGACGTAACTCTTCCTTAATTTCTTATGACTGTCTTACTTAGAGCCCTAGGAACAACTGATATACAAAACTGCTCTCAGGGCACATGGGGCTACCTTGAGGTGTAACTATAATAGATATAATAGAAATTCAAGGTTACATTAACTTAAATATGTACTGTACCATGTCCTGTGAGCTAAACAGTAAAGGAGCCTCTCGTTTTCTCTTACAGCTTGTAATTCAGTGTCATCCACTTCAAAAGCTTCTTTAATCTCTTAACGTCCTCTTTCATTTTTTATATAGGATTTCTTCCAGGCATTAAGTTTCATGCATTTATCATTATTTAAAAACAAAAAGCCGAAGAAAAAAAATGGTGTCGGTACGACTTGAATACTCGAGCCATGGATTTTTTTTATACCACTTTTTTTTTTACATGCTTTTGGAAATGACGGGCTGGCAGGATGCAATAACAGTTGACAAGTAACAAATTATAAATACTTTTATAATTTACTAAGTGCAATACTAAGTACAAGTAAAGTTACCATTATAAAAATCTACTCAAGTAAAAATTAGCTCAATAAAAATTTACTCAGAGTAAAAGTTACCGAGTTACTTTTTTTTTTTTTTTTTTTAACAGCTGGGGTAGGATGGGAGATTCTAGTGTAGTTAAAAAAAAATACAAGAGGACATAAATCTCAAACTAGTTGCTTTTAATTGAAGGAACACATTTGCATAATAAAGCTGTTGCCTTTCTTGAGCTTGAAATCAAAGTGTTTGCTTAAATATGGCCAGGGGGTTTGCTGGCATTTCACTTTCTGCTGGCTCTGCATCACTGCCATCTGTCTTGTTCGTCTCCATCGTTCTTGTGAGTTTAGCGTGTTTGTTCTCCCCGACCATCAATCAATCAATCAATGCAGTGGTTTCCTGGGTGCAATTATTTTTTCTTCCCTGTTGTATTATTTATTTATTTTATTTTTTACTCAGTAACAAACATACTTAAGTAAAAGTAAAATTACAGATGAAAAAAAATACACAAAAAACTACAACATGAGTAAATATAATTTAATACTTTCCACCTCTGAGTAAAACTGATGTTATGAACAGTTATGTGCCGGATTTAATAATCTACTTGTATTTGGCTGACCATGAAAGAAGTACAACATTGCATAAACAAGCCATTAGATCATATATAAATTGTAGATACATGTATAATGACACTAAAGAAGACTGTTTCAGCATTTTTAATACTGTATGTGTCAATCACAGTTATGATAATATTCACTTACAAAATACTAGACATTTATAAACATGCCATTAAAAAAAACACGATTTGAAAATCACACTTATGATGATTGTAAACATTTTATTATGTTTATAACTGCATATAAGGTGGCACCGGTGGTATAGCGGTTAGCACTGTCGCCTTGCACCACCAGGGTCCCGGTTCGATTCCCGTCTCCGTGCTTGGTGGGTTTCCTCCAGGTATTCCGGTTTCTGTCCAAAGACCTGCAGATTAGTCTAATTGGCAATTGCCTGTAGTGTGTGAGTGAGTGTATGTATGTATGTGTGCTCTGTGATGAATTGGCACACGAGGTCTGGTCTACCTTGGACAGGGTGCAAATCCTTCAGAGGGCACACACACATACACACACTCATTCACAGCGCTATAGACAGTGATCGACAGAATGTATATAAACAACGTATAACTTTGTGCACTGACTAAATTACTGTGTTAAACCAATACTACAAGATCATTTAATGTTATGTTTGTTAAACGTAACCGTTGCCTTCTGCTACTTGTAAATGAGAAAAACACCTCTATATACAAATCGCATGATATCTGTACATTAACAGTGTTCGTGCTTAGCTATTAACAAGAAGCGATTCAGTACTGTTCGGTTAAAGCTGGTGAATTTTACAAACAGCTAGAGAAGAAGAAGTCCAGACATGTTGTAGACCATCTGATTATCACTGAATGCGAAGTAGTAGACATTTCAGTTCTTACAGTACAAAGCTTTTTAAAAAACAGCTGTAAGAGTTTATCTTCATCATCCTCTGTGTGAGACTCGGATCTGAACTAAAATCAATTAAATCTGTAAAGAAAAAGAAAATGGGAGAATAATTAGGTTTGGTCAGACATTTATCAGAATCATTTAACTACACAGGTGATTGGGCGCTTAGGGGAAGGTGGGAAGAACATGAAGCAATGCACCCAGTGTTATGAAACAGTATTACTAAACTAGTACTAATACTCAAATTATAGGTCAGTGTACAATACTTAATACACTAATCAGTACAACACGTTCATACACACACCACACAAAAATATTGAGACAGGTATAAAAAAAAAAATCTAAATTATAAATATAATCTTTATTACTGTACAATCATATTAAGAATCTCATCTAAAGTCTATAAATACTGTGTGTGTGTGTGTGTGTGTGTGTGTGTGTGTGTGTGTGTGTGTGTGTGTGTGTGTGTCAATTACTCACTTCAGTGTCTCCAGTTTATAGTGTGGATCCTTCAGTAGATCAGAGAGCAGCTTCACTCCGGATTCTCCTGGTTGGTTATAATTCAGATTCAGCTCTCTTAGGTGTGATGAAGGGTTTAACCTCAGAGCTGAAACTAGAGCAGCACAACCTTCACCTCTAATACCGCACTGTACCAATCTGTAGAGAGAATAACAACCCCCAACACACACACACACACACACACACACACACACACACACACACACACACACACACACAAACATAGCGTATAATGTGTGTATGAAAGCCAAAGGAAAATCCACAACAGCAGTTATCCAGATTCAGGTTCTAGTTCACAACCACTCCAGACTTTCACTTTGCTCGCCCAGCCAATTCACACCCGATGCTCCAACTCACTGATTTCTGCTTTTGTCTTGGTTCTTGCTCCTGTTGCTTTGCTTGCAGATTCTTAGGATTCTGTCTATGTTCGCCATCTGCTAATCATTACATCACAGAGAACACCATCACCAGTACTAGATAGTTGAGCAAACACCCTGAGAAGTCAACCTCATATTCTGTTAATGCAGGTACACCTAAAAATAAATGCCCCTTGCAGAAGGGTCAAATTACTGGGCTGCATCAAGCAAAGAAAACAACTAAGAAGAGATGACATTCTGAAGGCATGATGGCGTAGTGGTTAGTTCTGTTGTTCTCAGATTCATCATTGCCCCATTCAAGATTCAATGGACCCAGCAAAACTTCAAATACGCCCAGCAAGATCCATAACTGGCTGGCCAACTCTATCCAAAATTCTTCTAACATATACAGTCTCAGACAAAAGTCTTGTCGCTTATCTATTTTGTATAAACACCTGCTATTAACCTGACTTTTAATTAATTAACTGGTGTTAGAAATAGTTCATATGAAAAGCTAAAACCCTCCCAAATGATGTTTAATGCACTGAAATAAATTAGTTTCACTGAAAAAAGATTTATAATTTAATCAAGACAGTAAGGTCAAATTTTGACGCCTATACAGAAATTGAACAAATTTACTGCAAGTACAAAAATATGTCAGCAAATTAAGTAGTGGTGCTGTGAGATCCAAATTCAATATCTTGTATGACTTCCATGAGCTTGAAGGACTGCATCCATGCGGTTTGGCAAGGATTCATACAATTTATTGATGAAGTCATCAGAAATAGCAGAGAAAGCAGTCCTGCGTACCTCCCAGAGTTCATCAATATTCTTTGGTTTCGTCTTCCATGCTTCCTCTTTCATCCTACCCCACAAAGTAAAAGTACTGTTGTGTCTTACATTGTTGTGTCTGTCATGTACCTCTTTGTTTGCACATTTGCACGTGCACTTTGTCTATTGTGTATCTTTGTATAATATTGATAGTTCTTCTTTTAGAGTAACTTAATGTAAAATGTATGTTGTAAATTTATGTTGTTGCATGTATGTGGCACCCTGGTCCTGGAGGAACGTTGTTTCGTTTCACTGTGTACTAACTGTATGTGGTTGGAATGACAATAAAAAGCCTACTTGGATGTAAACTACTACTTACTACTACATATGCTCAATGATGTTCATGTCTTGTGACTGGGCTGGCCAATCCTGAAGCATCTTGATCTTCTTCGCCTTGAGGAACTTTGATGTGGAGATGGAAGTATGCGATGGAGCACCATTCTGCTGCAGAATTTGGCATCTTTTATGGTAGAGGTAGCTAAGGCTTCTTGGTATTTTAGACTATTGATGCTGCCTTCCACCCTGCAGATCTCTCGCACACCCGCATACTGGATGTAACCCCAGACCATGATTTTTCCACCACCAAACTTCACTGTTTTCTAGGTGAATCTCGGATCCATGCGGGCTCCAGTAAGTCTCGTACAATATTTGCTGCGACTGTCGTCTAATTCAACAGAAGATTCATCTGAAAAATCCACCTTCTGCCACTTTTCCAGTGTCCATCCTTTCAGCAGGCTGTGGGCCTAAGACCATTAACCCCTGCACTGTCAGACTTCTCTTACTCTCCAACTTGCGGTAAATCAACTGTTCCTTTCACATCTCCCAGATCAAACCCCTGCTTTCCATGACCATTAAAGCCACCTATCACCCACCTCGTCCTCCCCAGCTTATCAAAATCAGTGAAGCTCTCATGACACTCTCATGATAACTTTTAAAAGCCAGATGGATTTTCATAGACGTTATCCAAAGGCACCATCTACAATGCTACAGGTAGGTGATATCCATGGGAGGGGGTACTGTCACAAGCCAGCTGGATCGTGCTGGCACATCCAGGTCATAACTCCGCCTGAATCCACACCAAGCTTTCTCTTTGTTCTCTGAACCAAATGCCTCCAACCACTCCATATGTCTGTAGCGTGCTTCTAGTCTTGTTACCTCTATAGGACCCTGCTTGTTTCTGGATTTTGACTCTCACCTTTGTTTACGGACCTTTGTTTAATATCTTTGAACTTTGAACTTGGCTCTTGTTTTCAAATCTGAACTCTCTCTCTGTTGTGTAATGTGCTCTATTGCCTTTGATTCAATCTTGGATTGGATTTATATCTTTGGATTAATCTGGTTAATGACCTTTGTTTAGTGGATATCTTTATTCTGCCTCTGATCAAAGGCTTCCAACTTGTCCCTGTCCATTTCTTCTCTTACTGCAGTTCTGGATTCTCCTGATTCCATCTATGTCAGCATCATTCCATCTGATCATCCCCTGTACTTCATAGGGAATTCCCCATTCACCAACAGACTCAGGAAAACCCCGCTATTACACACAGACTCGCCACAGCTGTTGATGCAAATAATTAATCCTGCCGATTTCCAACTAATTTACTAAAACCACAATCCTATTTCATTGTCTCCGAGTCTGCAACTGGATCCATCCAAGCCACCTAATTATTCACGACTATGACATGCTGCTCTTTTTTAAAATTGTGCTCAATGATAGGACACCATTTCATGAATCTAATATGACAGAAATGCAGGATGCACAGCACGAATGTGATGACCTGACCTGAGCGTCTCCAGTGTACAGTGTGGATTCTCCAGACCAGCAGAGAGCAGCGTCACTCCTAAATCCTGTAGATTATTGTCACTCAGGTCCAGTTCTCTCAGATTAGAGGAGTTTGAGCTGAGAACTGAGGACAGCAATTTGCAGCTTTCATCTGTCAGATTACACCGACACAGCCTGGGAAAGAAATAACGATACATCAGGACACTGATATCTTAAACGCTCACATCATACATACACATGTATAATTTATCTTTTTACTTAGAATGTTTTACGAGGACCTTTATGTGCCATTTTCGTGCTGTGCAGAATAGTACTGAATGAGCTGATCAGTCAGGTCACAATACTTATTGTACTGTGAGATCAGAGAAGGGCAAGGAAATGTCATGGTACAGTAGATTGCTAGTACCACTTTGGAGTAACATTATAGTGTAATGTAATGAATAAAGTACAATTTTATGAAGGAAGTAAATTTAGAAGTTATTCATTTCACTAAATGCATACGGTATGTGACAAAATAGATTACAGTAAGTCCCCTACATACAAATGAGCTATTTCATTAGTCCAGTTTGTTTGTAAGTCCATCAAACATTGTCTAGGTATATAAGGTGTGACAACCCAACGCCTCTTACTATTTGTAACCCTCGTACTCAACTCAAAGGCAGCAGAGCACCCACAATATTGGTGTCAACAGCATCCAAAAAAGGGACGAGCCAACACCAGACGGGAAGTTTGAATCATTTTAGTGACTCGGTTTTTTGAATCTTGTTCATCATTTTTTGAGTCATTTAGTTAATTTCGTTCTTTTGAACAGAAATAAAATAAAATGTTACTCCAACACGTCTACATACACAAATTTTGGCTATAGGTCTAATATCTTCTGGTCTGAGTCGTTCGTTTGTTCGAATCTACTACACTGTATAGCGTCTATGGGTAACCTATTTTTGTTACCTACGGAGGTTTTGAGTTGATTTGCGCATGCACGCCCAGTAGAAAATAAAAGGATCACTCTCCAAGACTACTCGTTCTTCTGAGTCATGTTAAAGACTTGTTCAAAAAAAACAAATGGTTCATGAACCACCCATCACTAGCAGACGGGTGAGTGGATTATACAGGATGCAAGACTCAAGCTCATTCTTTTTTGCCCTTTTTGTTACAGAGCCAAGAAAACCTGCGACTGGCCTGCCCTGTTAAACACTTTGCATATGATACTAACACAATTGGCTATACTCAGTATAAAACTAACATGTTCCATGATCTCATCCTTGTTTTAGAGAATCGTGCCAATGGTTGAACGAGTCATGCTTTTGTCTCCATTGTTATTTCTTGGCGATTCTTAGCTGTACCATATCCCGACCTTCGCCCAGACCTTAGGCGCCCCCACTAGCACGCTAAAGCTCCAGATTGCATGCCTGGGTATAACAGTCATTTAAAGGAAGCTTAATCATTAAGCATATGTTCTGTAAATAAAGGACAAGTTGTGTTTTGTGGAACAGGATGTTTTGGAAAGCAGAAGAATGAAGGTTAGCCGTAGCAAGACAGAGTACATGTGTGTGAATGAGAAGGACACAGGTGGAACGATGAGGCTACAGGAAGCAGAGGTAAAGAAGGTGCAGGACTTTAAGTGTCGGAGGAGGTGAAGAGGCGTGTACTGGCAGGTTGGAATTGGTGGAGGAAAGTGACAGGTGTGTTATGTGACAAAAGAGTAGCAGCGATAGTAAAAGGAAAGATGTACTGTACAAGACAGTGGTGAGACCAGCGATGCTCTACGGCTTAGAGACAGTGGCACTGAAGAAAATACAGGAGGCAGAGCTGGAGGTAGCAGAGATGAAGATGCTGAGGTTCTCTTTGGGAATGACAAGGATGGCTAGGGTCAAGAATGAGTCCATCAAAGGGACAATCCATGTTTTTTTTTGGAGATAAAGTCAGTGAGGGGGTTTGGACTTCAGAGGAGAGACTGTGAGCATATTGGTAGAAGGATGCTGAGGTTGGAACTGCCAGGCCGGAGGTCTAAAGGAAGCCCAAAGATGAGATTTATGGATATAGTGAGAGAGAGAGAACATAAAGTTAGTTGGTGTGAGAGAATAGGATGCAGAGGATAGGGTTAGACGGAGTGAGATTATTCACTGTGGCGACTCCTGAAAGAGAACAGCCGAAAGACAAAGAAGAAAACCAAGGCACTGTATAACAACGGGAATGATAGTTGCCAAAATTCACACTGCAAGAAATGTATCTGCATACGATTACTATTGTTTGAAATGCTACAGGCATTTGGGTGGAAGGATCCAGCTCTGCTACAGCCAAATGTGTCTTCGCTATTGGTCTTCGCCAAGCTTTTGCAAAAATTCATTTTTAAGAAACAGCGTTTGTGAATGATGCTACTTCTAGTTGGGAACCTTGTGAACCAGTTTAGTGATATATGTACTGATGGAAACTTCAAAGCACTTGTGCAAGTTGTTCTGGGTAATGGCATCTGCCAAATGCCAATAACTTAAATGCTAGTACTTTTCAATAATTTCCCATAAATGTTAATTGTAAAATGATAAATATGGTGCAGGAATATTCAAGCAAGAGATGAATGAGTAGTTGAGGTTTCATTGCGGGGAGATGTTGCAGGATAAGGGGCTGAGCCCAGAATGTGTAAACAGGTGAGGCTGATTAAAATTGCATTGTTGCCCAGGTCATGCAAATTTGAGACACTTTCTAACTAACCTATGTGGTTCTTTGTTCACTTCAGTGTTTAAATAAAAAATGTTGTTTATTTTCAGAGAAAAAAAAAGAGAATACCAAATGTAAATATATAAAGCCGGCTTTACTGCAGTTAGCCAGACACACCTTAAAATAGTGCATGCATGGCATCACTGCTGTGCCTAGATTGAAATTAATAATTGATGCAATTTATATTTTACATTTTGAAAAATATGTATATATGACAATCAAATAAACTAAATCTGAAAGTGATTATCTGACCTGAGCGTCTCCAGTGTACAGTGTGGATTCTCCAGTCCAGCAGAGAGCAGCTTCACTCCTAAATCCTGCAGTTTATTGTAACTCAAGTCCAGTTCTCTCAGACTGGAGGAGTTTGAGCTAAGAACTGAGGACAGAAATCTACAGCAATCCTCTGTGAGTTCACATTCACACAGCCTGGGAGAGAAAAGATAATACATCAGAACACTGAATCTAAAAATTAATATTCCTCATTATTTCTGTGCTTTGCAGGACAAAGAATGAGAAATGAGCAGGCAGTATCGTAGACAGCCCAAATAGGTGTGCTTAGTGTGTGTTCATTGGTGATATAGCCAATGCCCTCTGCACAGTGCCCTCTCACAATTACTGCAGTGAGGGAGAGAAGAACGATTTGCGCAGTTGTGATCATGTGACGCTTGGCAAAGAAAGCATATATGTACTAATATATGTACTACTGGTAGAGCAAAAACTTGCTCATTTATCAAATTGATTAAAGAATTTTGCTCGTCTTGCAAAACACTTGCAAACTAAGTTACTCGCAGTCCAAGGTTTTATTGTACCATACAAATGTCCATAGGTAACTGTTTTTTGCCTTTGTCTCTCTTACGAAGTGTTAATGTTGGATGAGAAGCCATCTTAAAACAAGACCCTAGTTTAACCATCTAATAGATCAGTGGCAACAGTATTTTGTCAGGGACATGTCCACAATGATTTATAAGCATTTGGCAACGACAATTATGTTGTGTATTGTGTACTTGTTTGGCATTATGTCTGGATCTTTTATTTCCCTGTGAGTTTCCTCTTTGGTTGTTTTCCGGTCTGTTTTACACACCCTCTATACAGTATTTGGCATATGATTTGCCACATCAATACCAGTTCTGGATTTTTGCAATGTTCAGAGACATTTTTTGAACATTTTGAGCAGTTCATATTGTTCTGACACATCCTGTAGTTTGAAATGGGATACATAACCACCCCAATGGTACTCATTCATGCATTCCCCTAATTCAGACAAGTTGTCCAGGCTGGTATCTTGTAGAACTTGTAGTTGGGTGTAGCTCTTTACCCTATTTCCTCTACATGCCACATGACAGGACAGGACACCACAGGACAGGCTCCCATAGTAACAGTTGTGAGATTGGTATGTCCTTTTCCTGATAGCTATGGCCAGCTACTCCAAAACACCTTTCTTTGATGACTTACTGTACGACAACATTGTCTCCGGTAATTGAGCCAACTGATTCAGGATCATGTGGATCATGAAGGTCTAACATCCATTCTCTCATTCGGGGAAGGTCCAGGTGGTTGCACTACACGCTAAGATTGATTCAGGTTAATCATCCTCGTCCTGGTCAGATGATTTTTCCCATATTGACTTCCAGGCAAACGCCTATCTCAAATCCATATATACCCTTTTAGTTAAATGTATATATTTAACTTCTTATATAGCTGTAATACCGCTTGACTGTCTTAGTCAGTCCGCTCTTCATGACAGGCCCACTCAGTGTTTTGATTGAAATGTCCTCATTGATATAGAAGGAAATTAATTTTGTTTTGGGTATATTTTGCTTTAGGCTAACTTTAGAATATTATGGCTCCTATGCATCCAACATTGAATGCATTCAACATCCAACCCACTTATCAGAGGTTATGGTGATATCATCAGCATACTCGAGGTCCATAATCACTTTGGCCAAGTGCCCTCTGCTCCACCTGCAGCCTAACATGACACCAAGTTCTACATTATGACCTTTGATACTGTAGCTTTTCTAAGTGCATTTTTAAGGCCAGGATAGAGTGAGTGGAGAGACGTGTAAATTTGGCAGCATTAGGAGCTTTTCTATAGTTCAGGATGCTCTCCAGCCATGCTGTTTGAAATACTACCAATGGTAGTATTTCAATAAAAAAATACTTTAATCACCACATCTGGAACCTGTGAGTACTTCAGTCATTGCAGTATTTCAAAACTTTATAAGCAACATAAGAAGAGAGATGTTGGCATAACTTACATTGACGATATCTTGATCTACTCAGCGGACTTAAACAGCCACATCACACGTAAAGAAGGTATTAACGTGTCTTAGAAACAATCAATTCTGTGTCAAAAGTGAAATGTGTGAATTCCATGTTAAGGAAATTGCATTCTTGGGATATATCATTGGCCAGGAGGGTGAACAGACAGACCTAGAGAAGGTACCGGCTATAAAGCACTGTCCCAACCCAACATCTATAAAGGAACTACATCGTTTCCTAGGATTTGCAAATTTCTACACAAGGTTCATTACAAATTTCTGCCTTATCGCAGCACCACCCATGAACCTGTTAAAATGAAGCTCAAAAGGATTGAAATGGAATCCAGCAGCACAAAAATTCTTTTCACATCTCCATGAAGCCTTCATACCAGCACCTATATTAAAGCACCTTGACCATTCTAACCAATTCTCGGTGGAAGTAGATGCCTCAGAAACCAGCGTAGGAGCAATAATGTCACAAAGATTCTGCACCAAACCAAAACTACACCCCGTAGCATTCATGTCATAAAAATTAACACCAACCGAACTAAATTATGATGTGGGAAATTGAGAATTACTCGCTGTGAAACTGGCATTAGAAGTGTGGCGTCATTGACTCAAAGAATCAAAACATCCATTTTACATCAGAGTAATGTTTTGGCATCCTAAACACCGGGCTTGATGTCATACAGTATCCTGATTCTTATTTATACTTCAATAATGACAATCAAATAAACAAAATGTGAACGTGATGACCTGACCTGAGTGTCTCCAGTGTACAGTGTGGATTCTCCAGTCCAGCAGAGAGCAGCTTCACTGCTGAATCCTGCAGTTTATTGTTACTCAGGATCAATTCTCTCAGACTGGAGGAGTTCGAGCTGAGAACTGAGGACAAAGCTCTACAGCTTTCATCTGTGAGGTCACACCAACAAAGCCTGGGAGAGAAATAATGATATCAGAACACTGTCTATCTCTCTCTCTCACACACACACACACACACACACACACACACACACACACACACACACACACACACACACATACATCAAGAACGTTCATGCGCACATATGCACACACTTTCCTTTTGGGATTAATAAAGTTATCTATCTATCTATCGGTAGAAACTTCAAAACACTTCTGTAAATGTAAATCTCCTCCCCCAGTCACACAAGCACCACCAACATCTGTTCCCCTACTGTAACCACATATTCTCTGTGAGAGGAATGGACCATGTCCAGTGGCTTCCTTTATATCCCACCCCAACTGCCGTAACAGAATCTATATATTCTATGACCATTTATCTTACTGAAATGACTTTTAAGAACATTTCAGCTTCATGAATTTGGTTTTTAAATATACATAGATAAGCAAAGAAGCACTTAATCAAAGAGAAAAAAAAATACAATGTTCTCTTCGATAAGCTTCCTTAATTTTCCATTTATAAAATTATATTACAATTACTCACTCAGCTTTTCTGGATGCTTTGACGACTGGCAGCAGCCTCAGAAGACATTCCTCTGATCTGTTATATTTCCTCAAATCAAACACATCCAAATTATCCTCTGAGTTCAGCAACACAAACACCAGAGCTGACCACTGAGCAGGAGAGAGTCTGACTCCACTGAGACACCTGTAATCTCTGTTCAGGTAACCCTGCACTTCCTGCACTAGAGAATAATCATTCAGTTCATTCAGACAGTGGAACAGATTGATGGATTTCTCTGGAGATGGATTCTCCCTGATCTTCTCCTTGATGTATTCGACTGTTTCATGTTTGCTTTGCGAGCTGCTTCCTGTCTGGGGCAGTAGGTGTCCTAAGAGAGTCTGATTGGACTCCAGTGAGAGACCCAGAAGAAAGCGGAGGAAAAGGTCCAGGTGTCCATTCTCACTCTGTAAGGCCTTGTCCACTGCACTCTTCAGGAAATCAGACAGTTTTGTCTTGGTGAAAAGATCAGACAGATCAGTGGTTTGTTGTTTTGCAATATGTTTGTTGATGAAGGAGAGAAATGTGTATAAAGCAGCCAGAAACTCCTGAACACTCAGATGTACAAAGCTGAACACCTTCCCCAGGTGAAGCCCAAACTCCTCTCTGAAGATTTGGGTACACACTCCTGAGTACACGGACACTTCTCTGACATCAATACCACACACTCTAAGGTCTTCCTCATAGAAGATCAGGTTTCCTTTCTCCAGCTGTTGGAAAGCCAGTTTTCCCAGTGCCAGGATACTCTCTCTGGTCTGCTGAGGATCAGGGTCAGATTTCTCATGGTACTTTTGGTCCTTGTGTTTGATCTGAAATATCAGGAGGTGTGTGAACATTTGAGTCAGAGTCTTGGGGATCTCTCCACTCTCTGTTTCTCCCAACATTCTTTCTAGAACAGTGGCTGAGATCCAGCAAAAGACTGGGATGTGGCACATGATGAAGAGGCTTCTTGAGGACTTCATGTGTGAGATGATTTTATTGGCCACGCTCTGATCACTGATCCTCTTCCTGAAGTACTCCTCTTTCTGAGGATCACTGAACCCTCGTACCTCTGTTCCCTGGTCTACACACTTAGGAGGGATCTGATTGGCTGCTCCTGGTCGAGAGGTGATCCAAAGGAGAGCAGAGGGAAACAGGTTCCCCTTGATGAGGTTTGTCAGCAGCACGTCCACTGAGGCTGACTCTGTCACATCACACAATCTCTCATTGTTCTGGAAATTTAGAGGAAGTCGACACTCATCCAGACCATCAAAGATGAACAGAATTCTGTGAATTTCACAGTCTATTAAGTGTAATTCTTTTATTTCTGGGAAAAATTGATGAAGAAGGTTCATCAGACTGAGATTTTCCTGCTTCATCAGATTCAGCTCTCTAAAGGGAAGTGGAAACATAAAGGTGACGTCCTGATTTGCTTTTCCTTCAGTCCAGTCCAGAATGAACTTCTGCACAGAGACAGTTTTTCCAATTCCAGCAACTCCTTTAGTCAGCACACTTCTGATGGACTTGTCTTTAAAGAGATCATTACATTTGATGGGTGTCTCCTGTGTTGCTGTTCCCCTGGACACTGTCTCAATCTGTCTCACCTCATGTTCGTTATTGATGTCTCCACTCCAACCCTTTGTGATGTAGAGCTCTGTGTAGATCTCATTCAGAAGTGCTGAGCTTCCATGCTGTGAGATTCCTTCATTAATTCTTTTACATTTCTCACTCAGTTTGGATTTGAGTTTTTGCTGGTAAACAGAGACGAGTTCTGATAAAAATAATAATAATACAAAAAATAATAATAATAAAATGTAAAATCTGAGCGACTGGTATTTTCAGACAGATCACTCTATATTTAGTCCCCTCTGAAAGCATTAAAATAGCACGGCCCATTTTGTTTTTGCTACACTGTCATTAAATCATTAAAACCTTAGGCATTTAAGTTTCAGATCAAAAGATGACAATGAGACAATGGAGCACATTTTTAGCTTTCATGTTTTGATATTTAATATATTGTTGTATTTTCTATACTATATTTATTTAAATATGTATAACAAAAACAAAAGGATTGACCTTGGATAATACATTCAGGGGGAAACTGTAGATCATACAGTATGTACAGTACTGTAATATCATTAGTGATCTAATATCACAATAGATTAGATTAGATTAGATTAGATTAGATTAGATTAGATTTTATTGTCACTGCACATGTATGGTATGAAATTTAAGCCAACGAAATACAGTTAGCATCTAACCAGACGTGCATTTGTCGCAGTTATAAATAATTTTTTTTATGTGAACAGTACAAAGTGAAGGAGTTATATACAATGAGTGCAATGAATGAAGGAAGAGAAACACCATAATAAAATAACTTGCAATGATTATAGATATGAAATGAAGGAATATATTGTATACCATGTTTATGATATCGTGGTTAGAGAAGGTTATACATGTGTGAAATTGTTATGGAGAGTGGATTGAGGGAGGTTATTATATACAATATGTTCAACAGTTATGAATAGTGCAATCCTGAGTGAGTCATGAGTTGTTATATTATCAGTAGTGAGTTATATTCTACTGATAATATAGTGCATCAGGAACAAGTCATGGGCCCGTTTTCATCCCTTGTGATGTTATATGTCCTTACTGTTCTGCAGTGTGTTAGCGAGAACTGTCTGGTTCATGTTCTTCAGAACTTGCAGGGTGATCTTCAGCACTCCCTCTCTGACACTGCTCTCATCCTCCTCATCCACCTCCTCAGGGCATGCTGGGTAATCTGCACTCACAAGCTTCATAAATCTCCTCAGCTCATTCTTTAACAGCGTGATGACTTTGCTTTCCAGCTCCTGATTAAAAAAAAAACAATTTATTGCATGAAGTTTTATTCCTCATTGAGAGACAATACTAACATATAAAGAGAAACAGAGTGACATTGATGCCCACATAAACAACAGCGCTGTTCTCTCTGATTATACATACTTCATTATTGATTATATATCGTCATAAGCAATTATATATTACCTAAATAGTAAATAACACAACCTTTCCCAACCTTTACAAAACATAATATAAGGGAAATGTTTTCAGTCAGCCATAACAGTAAAATCACCTAATGTTGTGTAGGTCCCTCTTGTGTCACCAAAACCAGTCTGAACCATCAGGACCTGGACACCACAAGTCCTCCTGAAAATGTGCTGTAGTATCTGGCACCAAGACGTTAGATCAACACCTTACATGACACTCTTTGTCATGCTCCTCAAACCAATCCTAATCCGAATCCAAGTGTTATTTACTTCACCCGTCAGTGCTTTCGATGTTATGGCTGATTGACTGTGTATTTTACATATATAGTCATTTGTTAAAAACATATATAAACAATTCCTCAACGCCATATTGTATGTTGACTATATACATAATTATAGGAAAACAGCTTATAGCTTACATATTTTTAAAGAAGAGGTCCCAAATTAATATAAGTTGCATGTATTGAAAAGTCATACTGTATGTCCACATGATGCAGTTTTATATTGGTTATGAACAATGTCCTAGACAAACAAAATTTATTGCTATATTGCATAGCATTGTTTTTGACAAGCCTCAAAGAGAATATTCACATATTCACCTCTTTGGAGGTGAAATGCAGGAGATTTACCTCTGGATTAAGGGGACCCGACAAAAAAGTATGAGATTATCAATGTTTTATTTGCTCAGATGAAAAATATAAAATTTAAATCCACAATATGCAAAAAATCGGTTTTCAAATTAATCCATCGAAAATTCACCAGACTTGAGGTTTAAATAAACATGATAAACAAGGACATAAGGAACAGGTGGAAGCAAAAACAAAAAGGGCAGAAAACGAACAATTTTACAAAAAAAATAATAATAATAAAATAATGAACATGGATAATGCACACAAACCACAATTAAGAGTCTCTGGTGACGTCTAGTGGTCAAAAGAATTTAAATCCATAACAGGACCCCCACTTCAAGAGGGCAGTCATGTTTGACAAGAAGTCTTGAATGAGATCCTTATCCAAAATGCTTTTAGCTGGAACCCATGAGTGCTCTTTAGACCTGTAATCTCCCAATCGACCAGGTACTGAATCCCACCCTCAACCCTACAAAAATCCAGCAGGCCACAAACCATGAAGACCTCACTCACTCACTCACTCATCATCTATAGCGCTTAATCCTGTATTCAGGGTCACAGGGGGCCTGGAGCCTATCCCAGGAGACTTCGGGCACATGGCAGGGTACACCCTGGACACACACACTCATTCATTCACACACTACAGGCAATTTGGCAACGCCAATTAGCCTAACCTACATGTCTTTGGACTGTGGGAGGAAACCGGAGTACCCGGAGGAAACCCACCAAGCACGGGGAGAACATGCAAACTCCATGCACACAGAGACGGGAATCGAGCCTGGCCGGGGATCGAACCCGGACCCTGGCGATGCAAGGCGACAGTGCTAACCACTACACCACCGTGCCGCCCCATGAAGACCTATCAAACATTATTGATCTGCAGAGGATGAGGAGCTTTGGGAGAAGGAGGGAAAACATAAAAGTTGGGGTTTATCTTCATGGAGCAAGGGAGTTGAAGGCAATAGGTGACATTGACTTTATAGATTACCTTGCATCTAGGGGCAAGCCTGAAAGACTTTATCGATAAAGGGAGGGATTTTTTAGACAACCAAACCCTCTGGCTAGGGTGGAAGTGTATTGCAGATCTCCAGTGTTTATTGACTTGGTGGCGGTTGGTTCTGTCAGTTTGAATCAGAGCTCAGTGGACCATCCGCCGGATCACACTGCACCATTTGAAGAAGTGTTGGATCGAGGAAACCACAGCATCATCCTCCTCAGGAAAGAGTGTCAGCTGAAACCTGAAATGACACTGGAACAGTAATGGCCCATGGAGGCTGATTGAAGATTGTTGTGGGCATACGCAGGTCATAGCATTTAGAAGCTCCATGATCATGGATTGTTCAAAGCCAAGCTCCTTTAGGTGGACTCAAGGTCCTGGTTAACCCTCTCTACCTGTCCACTGGACTGTGAATGCAACCCAGTGAAGAGACTGGCAGTGGCACAAATCAGTCTGCAGAAAGCCCAACAGACCCATGATGAGTTGTGGACATGATCAGACATGCAAACACTCTGGAAACATTTCTCACATGGTGAAAATATCCATAGAATATCCCCAAAACAGTCAAGGTATCAGGCAAGATTTTTAAAAAATCAGATTAAAAAATTTAAAAAAAATCACCAGATTTGAGACCAAAAACAGACCACCAAAGAAGAATGTACATGGGCAATGAACAGAATTAACAACCTTTACACAAATGGTCAAAACTGTACACCACAACAATGGATTTTAAATTAAGCAATTAAGATGCATTTGACATGTACCTTAGCAGTCAGATGTCCAATCATTTGTGAAAATGGAGGAACTATATATTAGAGCATTTTTTTTTTGTCATGTTACAACCACAAATGTACATATATTTTATTGGGATTTTATGTGCTCTTCCAACACAAATTAGCACATAATTGTGAAGCAAAAGGAAACTTTTATAATTTTTTCAAAATTATTTACCAATAAAAATCTGAAAAGTAAGGCATGTATTTTTTAATTGTCAATACTTTGTAGAATAACGTTTCACTGCAATTACAGCTGCATGTCTTTTGTGGTATGTCTCTACTAGGTTTGTACAGATGTGTGAAGAGGGGAATGTCTATTACTGCCGCGCTCACAGCCGCGACAAAAAGACGACAGCGGCCAAAATAAATCAGTTGCATTTCAAAGTATTTCGTGAAATGACCGCCAGGTGGCGCAAAGTGACATTTTCCATCATCTCGGTTTTTAAAGAATAATTAAGTCATAAAAAAAGTCAAAACAATATGCTGTATCGAAGAAATACTACAGTAATGGTAATTTCCACATCTGTGTATTTTATACAACAAGCATGAAAAATCTGAATCAGAGCTATTGATATTTACTGTACAATAATGAGTAAAAAAAACATTGAAGTTGAACATTAAAACAAGTACACTACACTGTAAACCCTAATGCTCAAAGTAATTGAACACATTGAGTACCGTTAACCTAAATAATTGAATGAGTAATAATTTTGAGTATGTAGAGAGTGAAATTTTGATTGGATGGAGAGCGTCTGTGAACAGCAATTAAAAAAAATAATTACGTTTTGCAGTGCAATAGATTCAAAAGAACAAATGATTCGGACCAGAAGAGATGAGAAGTGAGCTGCTCATTCTGTTTATCATAACATGGCCTTATCTGCATTGTGATATTTTCATTACTGAAACTATAGGGGGGAAATTGACATCAAGCTGTTCATATCGCCTTTTACAAAGTGAAAGTGAGCAGCTTTATTTCAGTCATAAATTCATAATCACATTCCAGCCTGTTTGCTGGACACAAACATAAAAAAAACATGATGATAATTTTTTTAATAATTAAAAAAGCTTGAAGAACCTCATGGGGGGTGGGGGGGGGGGGGGCAGGTCTCCAACAGACATGGAGATGAGAACTGTTTATGTAAATATTTTTCTGGGTTGCTACAATATCATTTCATTTACAAAAAACACTTGCAAAGAGAAAAAAAGGGATTGGCAAAGCTGCCTCCACTTTGTTCTCTCCAAGTGAAGAAAAATAATTAGCATAACCTCGTTGTAATTGATACTCATTTACAGCTGTGTGAAGATATCAAGCACACAGAAAAGCTGCATGTAATTGCACCTGCTTTAAAACAGTGTGAGGAGTGATATAGTATTATCAAAAGAGGGAAATACATGTCGGTGTTTTGTGTTTGATTAAACTCAATGCAGATATTGTAATTTTCACTGTCCTAATAGGGTATACAGAACCTTAGGCATGCAGGGTAAGGTGTGTGGTGTATGCGCGCTGGGGGCGTCGAGTGAGTGCAAAACCATGCCCTCATTTTCAAAGTCTCACTCCAAGCTTTTCTGAAAAGTGGGCAGATATGCCACACATACAGTATCTTAGGATTAAAGATTAAATGGTGAATTTGTTATCAGGCTACAGTATATTATGAAATTAACAGGAATGATCAACCATGGACATTTTAGATTAAACCATTTATATTGTACATCAGACATGCAACACTGTATATCTTTCAATCTGGTTTAATCGTGACTGTTTTCCTTAAAATATCACTTTGTTAATTTTGTCATTACTTCCATCTACTGTACATTTTAAACAACGAGGATTTTTGGATCACTGGATCACCCCTCCAGTGGCCATAGCAAATTTACATCTGTCTAAATGCGGAAGCACATTCTGCTCAGTATTGTGTGAATTGTACATTTATTACACAATATAATTGTATATTGTATTTTGCACATTAAAGTTTATCCCATTTACGTATTTATTTTTACGTATGGGCTCGATTTACAAATTAGTGGTAATGGTAACCTGTAATATTTTTAATATTGTTAACCTGCCTCAGGTGGTGCTAGTTGTGGCTCATCACTGTATGCTGTTAATTGAGGATTTTTTATATGTTCAATAAAACTGCAATATTTCTCACTTGTGTCTCATGCTTCTCATTTATATCTGGCTCTAATCTCATCATGATCTTATATATGACTCATTTGCTTCTCCTTCAAATGCAGTTCTGTTTCTCATTACATCACAGATTTCTCAAATGTTTCTTAGATAAGTCTCGGGTGGTATCTCTGTTATGTCTCTTTGTTTCTCCTAAGTCACATTTAGGAGAAATAAAAGACAAAGTCAAGCTTGTAATGAGAAAGCTCAATTAGTCTCATGGGACAAAAAAAACATTATTCTGAGCAACAATATTTTGCTATGGGTCTGGAAACATTTTTGCAAGGTAGAGTGGAATAAACATGCTAAAATAAAAGATATGAGATGATAATTTTATACTCTTACCCAAATAAACACAGAGTTCTCTATTATATGCAAAAGCTGTTTTAAAAAATACATTAGTTAAGGGTGTATACACATACACAACCATGATATTGTAAGATATTTAATATATTAAGCTTATTTTCTCTAAAAAGTCTACTTTTTAAACGTTGTGTTTGTACAGTATATCACATTTAAGGTGGAAAAATATCTGCCATGATAAACTGCATTTTTTTTAATGCGTGTGCTAATATAAATTTTATACAAACCTTGAATACAGACTCCAACTGATTTTTGGTGACTATTTTTGATTCCACTGTCCTCTTTTTGTATCTGTGAATAAATAAAACAAATATACATCTTTATTTTGCATTTATTGTAGACATACACCAATAAATATACAAAGAGATATTACCTTTGCCATATTAACAATTTTACATATTTACATTTAGATAGATACCCTTATCCAGAGTGACTTACATTTTTATCTCATTATACATCTGAGCAGTTGAGTACATCTGCTCAAGGGCCCAATAGGGACAACTTGGTGGTCATAGGATTTGAACCTGGGATCTTCTGAAATGTAGGCCAATGACTTAACCACTGAGCTAGCCCTGACACTATAATTATATGAGTGACAAGACTGGAAAGGATATGTAATTAGTATATTAGAGGGACAGTGCAGGTAGGATGGTTTGGGGATAAGGTTAAAGAGGCCAGATTAAGATGGTTTGGGCATGTGCAGACAAGGGATTTGGCGTATATCAGGAGGAGAATGTTAGAGATGAGGCTACCAGGCAGGAGGGAGGTCATGCAGAAGACTGGAGTGACAAGGGAAGATGTGTTAGACAGAGTTAGATGAAGACAAATGGTCCACTGTGGCTACCCCAAACATGAGCAGCCGAAAGAGAAAGAAGTGCTTCCAACTGATCTGAATCTGAACTGCCTTACTAATCTGCCCTGGACCATGTTTGGTGAATCTGCTCCTGACCCTATCTGAAGAATCTGCTCTGACTTCATACTGGCTCGAACTATCAAACCTGGTTGCTCTCACTACATTTTGGCCTTCTGGCTTTCCATTAAAAGAGCTTCCTTCAACTCTATGTGAGTCAAAGGTGGCCTTCGCTTATTTACCCAGATCCCTAGCCAAAATGTGAGTACCTTCCTGATTGAAAATCAGTGTTGAGTTTCCTTGAACCTGTTACAACTCATGCTCTCCCTACAGGATTACCATGCTGCTCCTCATTTAACAGTTATCTGTTCGTCAATTCTCTAAAAACCTGACATTGAGCTCTGTGTGACCAGTCAGCAAATGCTCAACAACACTTACTGCATTCTTGTATCTCCTCCATTACTTCTATCTAAACCTTTAAAAGTTTTTTAATTGCCCTCTGCCTCTGTCGTGTCCTGCTTTTGGGTCCAACCTGTCTGCACCAGTTCTGACAACGCAACAGGACAAGGATCTGAAGCACACCAGTAAAGGCACATCACAATGACTGAAAAATACAAGAATTGAGGTTTTGAAATGGTCAGTCAATGTTCAGAACTAAATCCATTAGAAATACTGTGGTGGGACCTAAAAAGAGCTGTGCATAAATTAATTCCCCAAAAGCTTAATAAACAAAGAATTGGCCAAGTTTCCTCCAAAACAATTTGAGAGAGGGGTAAAGTCGTACAGGAAATAATTACGATTACTTAATTTTTTTGTTGCTAAAGCTAGGTCTACAAGCTATTGAATCAGACGGGTACCTACTTTTACAAACATGCTTTTTTGCTTGTTTTATTTTTTGTAAAATAAATAATGGCACAGTGAAAAAAAAAGTTGTTTTTGAATAATACTAGGACTTGCTATGATCGAATTTTTTTTTAATACAAAAACATACAATCAAAAAAGGGGACACTAACTTTTACACATAACTTTATAAAAATCTAATGCAGAATTGTCTCTGAACAGTACTAGATGGTTCAGTAACCAGTCACTCCTCTCACAGCTGGTTCAAGTGAGTCTCTTACTCTCCATCAGACTAGAGCACAGTGCTGTTTAAGTCAAATATTAATTAAGCAGTAATTATGCTATAAAACATGAAACTGTGTGTATTATAGCTCACTCTGGATTACAAATAAGAATAAGGCGAAAATAATGACTTTGCATTCATTAAAGCTTTTTTTTTTTTTTAACCTTATTTGCCCCAAATTGTCAGTGTCAAGTGCACTGTCACATGCCTTTGTTCATGTCAACCATTTTGTGTTTTTTGATTGGTTAGGGTATTTAAGGGATGTTGGGTTTATGTTCATAAGAATGTCTTGTTTCTGTTATGTTCTCATCTCTAACTCAATGAATGCAGCAGGCAATCAAAAGTAGTTTGGTGCAATTCAGTTTCCCCAATGCTTATTCCTGGACATTCTGGCTCCCTACAATGATGTCATATTCCCTATGGATGGCTTACTGCCATCCAAACCAAACTTTTTTTTTTCTTCTTAACTTATTTATTTATTTTTGAAGGGATGGATTGACTAAAAGCGGTATGTAAGCCAGTGCAGCGCAGTACAGGCAAGGCTCCAGGCCAAACCTAGGACAGCACTACACCTCACCTACCCCCCCCAGGTGGCACTCCCTTTCTGGCTTCCCAGTGAATAAAAATTATCACATACTTTTGATTGTCACATTTGATGTGTTTTGTTTCTCATTAATTAGTGTACTTACATTTGAGGCTTATGGGTTCATGCTTGTCTTGTCATTATGTTTATTTCTCTTAGGGGTTAGATCTTGGACACCCTATATTGCATAGTTTCTGTTCTTATTATAACCTCCTGTTCCATGTTTTGTATTTCATGATGCTGAATAAAGAACCTGAACTTGCATCCTCATCCATGTATCATGACAAAAGTTTCCTCTCCTTGATCCTTACCTCAGATCTCCCTCTCTGAGTAATGGTGGATGATTCATTGATGTGTCACTCTTCATGGACACACAGCTGGGGTCAGGTGAGTCCAATCTCGTACCCTGCATTAGACTAGAGTATAATCTTTTTTGAGCTCCATATCAGTGGAGAAACAAATATGACATGAAATAGGACACAGTATGTATTGTAGCTCAAGCTGAATTCTTTAATCGAGGCATCAATAGCTAAAATCTTGAACTACGTCAGCAAATATGAATGACAAAATCACTAAATTCTGCTTTGAAGGTGCCTTTTCATATTTACCACGTCCAGCTATACTGTATGCAGCTACTTTGTTTACACTCACTTGCTCAATGGTTCTTTTGCCAAATAATCCTCACCTCGGAGCACTAGACCTGTCTTTCTTTTTAAGCAGAGGTGGATGATTCATTGAGTTGTCACTCTTCATGGACGCACAGCTTGGTTCAAGTGAGTCTGATCTCTTATCCTCAATCAGACTAATACAAAATACAAAATATGTGTTATGCATCTTCTCCATCATACAAGATTTCTTGCTTTTCATGTAACAAACATACCTTGAAAACTGGAACAGCATTAATGCATGAGGTGAGATGTTCAATTGGACAAACTGATTATTTAAAAGTATACAGGATTAATAGGAACAAGGACAGGCACAATAACTACATTTAATATACAAAAAGATAGACGAGGCTGTGCAGAGACACTGAGTAAATATCTGTACTCAGGAGAGGTGGAACACACAATCAGTAATCGATTCACAATGTTTAAATTGTTTGTTTTATATATAAGATACATTTGATAAAGCATTTAACTTTTTTTTTTAATAATTGGTATACCTTTTCGCAAATACATCAGTATTCAGAGTCTGATATTTTTTAGTGTTGTTCATTATAAGAAAATTTATTTATCAGCATTTTTTTTTCACCAGGTCACACCTTTCACTCACCTTTCATTTTTCGTCGTCTCCTGTTCACCAGACACTCTCATTTTGGAGTTCATGACAGTTCATACAGATTACACCTACACACACACACACACACACACACACACACACACACACAGATAATATATACTGCAAGACACATGTAGTACTGTGTAAAGGTGATGGATGGAATGCAGTTTAACATCTAACAGAAGTGAAACTGTACCAGCACCTTAGAAATGGACAATGTGCTGTTTGAGTATGTAAATATGAGGAGTGTTCAAGTCAAAGTAGGACTTTTGATTGTACAGAATAACAGAACATAGTTTTGAGAGTAAAAGCTCCCTTTATTTCTCCATATAATCCCCTGATACACTAATGCACTTATCTCAGTGTTTCACTAGTGCTTGGACACCATCAAGGTAGAAAGTTTTCTCAGTACACCAGCGCCATTATCGAACTGCCTGGTTCAGGTCACATTACTGGTACGTTGGATGTTTGCATCATTCAAATATTTTACTGCAGCTAAGAGTCTCATTGCTGTACTCTGCTTAAAGACTTAGACATGGTTTGTTGAGTTCTTGTGGAAGAACTTGACTGGCCCTAACACAGACCCCTGATCTTAACCCCATTGAGCACCTTTGGGAACAGTCATTGCGAGCCAGGCCTTCTCATCAGTGCCTGACCTCATAAATGCTCTACAGAATCAATGAGCATGAATTCCCACAAAACTACTTCAAAATCTTGTGGACAGCCTTCCAAGAAGAGTGGAAGCCGTTAGCGCTGCAAAACCAACTGGGAGACGACTACATACTGAAGTATATGTATATGGATACAATGTCATTGCATCCAAATGTCATTGAATTTATTGGCCAAATACTTATATTCTTATATGTACATATAATGTGTATATAGAATTTTCATTATTGTGATATAGTTGCTTCTTTTCTGTTACATAATGAAGCCCACCTTTATCTGTCTAAAAAGGGAAAAACCACTATGAAACACTGCGGTTCATCTTTATATAATCTGAGTGAAATACACAGTAAGTGAGTGAATATAAGTGAAATACAGTACACACAGAATCCACTTCTGTTTCGTTGCCTTTTTAACAAAAATGTTCTGGGGCCTCAGAGTGGCGCAGTGGTAAAGTGCTCACCCTATCATCCGGAGATCGCTAGTTTGATTCCCGGGTGATGATGTCTCTTGCAGCCGAAGGTCTATAGAGAGTTGATTGGCCGAGCTTTCTCAGAGGGGCTTTACACATTAATCCCGGCTTTACAGCCAATCAGGGGCGTCTTTGAGCTCACACAAGCGGAAGGAGCGGATAGCGCTGTCCTCCGAGTGTGTAACTGTACGCCGCCCCCAATGGTGCATGAGCGAGCAGTTCGAAAAGAGGCGGTCGTCTGTGTGGTAGTAGGACCCTTAATGTGGGAGCCCCCTAGTGACGGGGAGGAATTGGACATGACTAAATTAGGGAGAAAAAAAAATCTTCTTCCTAATTTAGTCATGTCCAATTCCCACTAATTAGCTAATACCAGTTAGGGTATGCTGAAGACTATCAAATGTTTCCTCCAAACCATGTGACGCCAGTTGAGTGCCTACCATCTCTTCTGAGAGAGCTCGACCAATCAGCTTTCACCCCTGGGGGAATACAGCATCACCCTAGAATTGAACTAACGATCTCTGGACGTTTATTTATGATGGCTCTTTGGACACTATTCTGGTTTTATTTTATCTTTTTAAAATCTCTCTACACCTGTTATTTTCTTGTGACTTATTTCTGAGCTTTGGTAATATGAAAATAAATTTGCCAATAAATCACATTTGAATTTTGAGAGAGAAAGAGAAATAGGATGAAGGATGCTCGAGCGTTTTATGTAGAATCATACGAGTGAAAAATAAATGCCTTTGAATTATAGCAAAAATAATAAATAGCCTTTCTGTTCTAATGTTCCCACGGGGTTATATTAAATGTTAAGGCTTAAATACTCACTGTGAATTTATTCCAGAATATTCGTATTTTCCCCTCGACATAGAAGGGAGTCGCGAATTTCACTTTCTCCTTAGGGGTGTTATGCGCCAAAATGCGCCCTGCCACGGATTGCCCCCCTCTACATAATCTCTAACGAAGATTATATTAGAACACAAATTCATGGGTTTATGATTTAAAAATTCCAAATTACACCAAACGAGTGTGATTATAAAAAAGCAATATAAAAAATGCATGTTGTTTAGGAAACAAATATTTTAGTATTTATTTATTTATTTATTTATTTATGCATATACATGTTGTATTTTTTAATATTGCTTTTCATAATAAAAATCATTTCCTGTAATTTTTCATAATTAATATTTATTTAGTGTAAACATTTTTGCATTACATGACAAATCCCTGCTAAATAAATGTGCCACAAAATAAACATCACATGAGAATTTGTATTAATGGTCTCGACGGCTGTCACGTGCCTAGAGTTTATTAAAATAATAATATATTTGATAATAATAATAATAAACCTATAAATTTATGTTATAATCTAATATTTGCTAGATATTATGTAGGGTGGCGCAATCAGTGGAAGGGGGCATTTTAGCGCATAACACTCCGGTTTCGTCTCGTGTCAAAATCTGTTCCCCTTTCATTTTCCACACCCCGGAACCAGCACAGGGAGCGCGCTTTCAGAGAAAAAGCTTAGTCACCGTGTGGCTGTGCTCGTACCCCTGAGGTTCTACGGAGCGCAGTAAAGGCCAAAATTAATGATGTTACGATTTTTTGTTTGTTTGTTTGTTTGTTTGTTTTTTTATCTCTGTAATGGACGTCTTAAAAAATGCAGCGAGTGTTGTTATGGCAACCATTTATACAATTGTATTGATACAACCGACCATTTACATGTATTTATTTATTTAGAGTTCCATAATCTATTAATTTCATAACATTTTCTTGGGTGCTATGTGAAAAAAATCTTTTAATTTTAAATGTAAATAGTGGACAACTACCAGCGCTGATTTGTGCACAGTGTATTGAGGACAGTTTGTGTTGACTCAAATACATTTTATAAATTATGATTGAATGGGGATAATAATAATAATAATAATAATAATAATAATATAGTAAAGTGAAATTAAATATTAACCACACAAATTGATCTGTCTTTTGGAAATGATTTCTTATAATTTTACATCCATTTGAATAAACACAAACTGTCCCCCAAACACTGCATACTGTACAAAATAAATCACCACCACTGATAAGATGTTAGACTGAAAATATCTTTTCACAAAACACCCTGGAAATTCTTCTGCAATTACTTGATTATGAAAAACATAAATCATTGGTTTTCTTGACAGTGACAAAATACTGTAATATAAAGTGATTGTTATTGCTATAAGATTTATCATGTACCCATGTTGCGCAAATACATGGATTTACTGACAGTACCTGGCAGGGGTGATTTGGTGGTTTGCCCAAGGTGAGGCTCAGCAATTGCACTTGCACAATGGCTGTGCTGACCTTTGCAAATATTCTTTTTTACGTGCAGTGGTGGCTCAGAGGGCTGAGGCACTGAGTTACTGATCGGAGGATCGGCAGTTCAATCCCCAGCTCCACCAGGTTGCCACTGTTGGGCCCTTGAGCAAGGCCCTTAACCTTAACTGCTCCAGGGGCGCTGTATCATGGCTAACCCTGCACTCTGACCCCAGTTACGCTGGGATATGCAAGGAAGGAATTTCACTGCGCTGTAATGTATACGTGACAAATAAAGGCTTAACTTTACATGTACCCATGTTGCACAAATACATGGGGTTTGCATGTTCTCCCCGTGCTTGATGGGTTTCTCGGGGTACTCCAGTTTCCTCCCAAAGTCCAAAGACATGCAGATTAGGACAACTGGTGTTTTCAACTTGCTCGTGGTGTGAATTCAAGTAGGCATTTATTGTCATTTCAACCATATCAACCAATTCAATATGAAACAACGTTCCTCCAGGACCGAGGTGCTACATAAAACATAAATTTACAAAACTAACTAGCTAAGACATGTATTTAGCTGACCAGCTAAAACAAAGAATTATCACCATAAATCAGGAAAACTATCTAAGAATTATACAAAAGACAAAAAAAGACAACAAAAAACAACATAAAGTACACATGCAAGTGTACAAATGAGAGTAACAACACTACACAATGCAATGCTCTGTGATAATGAGTTGAGGTAGTACAAATAAATTGTCAGTAAGATGACGGAATAAAACCAGTAATCATTTCTTGTTGAAGTGGCAGCAAAGATAAAAAAACAGTTATTGTGCAATTATAACATTATATAAAATAAATATTGTGCAAAAGAGCAATCGCAAGTTGGTGTGTGAATGAGTGTGTGTGTGTGTGTGTGTGTGTGTGTGTATGCGTGTGTGTGTGTGTGTGTATGTATGCGTGTGTGTGTGTATGTGTGTTGCATCCAATATTCAATTAAATTTTATTTGTATAGTGCTCTTGTCATTGTCACAAAGCAGCTTTACACAATCAAAAGAATTATTTAAGTTTGTATGAAATGTGAATGTGTATGAATCAAAAAATTGTCAGATAGTTCCTGATGAACAAGCCGAGAGCGACAGTGGCAAGGAAAACCTCAACAGGGTTCCTGTTTTCATCCTTTTTGTTCATCCTCATTTGGGTGAAACAGAAAGCAGGAATTGATCTGCATTCATACTGTGTTAGGTGGCAGGCAGTTCAGTATAACAGTTGTTAACAGATGTTAATTGATGTTAATATGGAGTCCAGGTAGTTATTGGAGGCTCAGGTAGACTTGTAGGAAATTCCAGTCCTGAACTATCGAGCGACTGCAGCCAAGTCCGCAGAGAAACAGCTGTCAACATCAGCCAAGGCCAGAACCGTCTTCATAGTAGAGTGAAACCGTCCCAAGACATCAGACGCTGACATCGGACCAAAGAGACACACGGGACATCCATGTGACGAGATCTCCTCAATAAAGCAGATATCCAGCTCATCATAACTTTTACAGAAGTTCTCCATCGAAATCCTGCCACGATAGATAGATAGATATAAAAAATTATATATAAACGCTTCTGTTCCTTAAAATAAAATCTGATCTACATAATGTATATAAATAATTTAATATAATATAAAAATGTCATATAAAATTATATACGGTATATATGTATATAAATAACCTTTAATATGTGATAGTATTTAGAAGACAGGCGTTCTCCAGACATGTTGCATGATCCTGGCGTCTCATTCCACAGGTGTGATCTGAGGACATAAATAAATTAATGAATTAGTTCATATGTAGTGGAATATATAAACTAATTCAATTAAGTAATAATTGACATTTTTCTACAATAACAAGTGTCTTGAGTTTCATTCCATAAATATTAAACATCTCATTACAGAATACCTCAGGGTTTAAAATGTAAAAACACATCACCTTACAGTAATTGTGACTGGAGTGAATGTGTGGAGATTTTGTTGCTCTTTGTTCGTTTCTTTTGGTATTAATATTGTAGATTGTCTTCTGTCTTATGTTGTTGGTTTAAATTGTTGTATAAAAAGGAACATTAAACTTGCCAGTGATTAAGTTTTGCTTTGTTTAACCAGTCATGTGTCACTGCTGTCAGAGCGGCTAAAATTAATCAACACCTTCTGAACAATCAGAATCCAGAACTGCAGTGTGTGTATAAACTGTGATCATTAAGAAATTAGTGATGCTTCATCTGAGAAATAGAAAAGGGTTTTAAACACATTTTAGCAGTTTGAACAAAATACACAATTTTATATCACACCTACACACTATGGGCAAGTTGGAAACACCAATCAGACTACGGAGCACGTCAACAAATGATGCAAGTGTAACAACAACAACAATAATAATAATCATAAACATAATCATGCACACTTATAGTACAGTAAAAAATGGGCATTGGTGGCTCAGTGGTAGGTTTCTCACCTGCCATGTGGAAGGCCTGGGTTCACATCAGCCAATGGCCAAACAGCAGCCACTGGATGCTGTGCCAGTCTTGAGCCTGGATAAAAAAAAATATGTAGGTTGCATCAAGGGCATCCGGCATCCCTAGTTGTGTGCAGATCAAATGGTCCACTGTGGCGACCCCGCGACAGGAGCAGCTGAATGACTAACAACATATAGCAAAGCGAAAAGAAGTATTAACAATATGAGGTGAATTTTGCAAATCAAATATTTAGCTTATAAATTCACATCCATGGATAAACATACACGGACAATGTTAAAGATGCAGCAGATCCCATTTGGAGGTAAGACGACAACTTCCTAAATATGCTGGACGGATGTGTTTAATCATGTTAAAGAAATCTGAACTAAAATGAATAAAATAACAGTTTATGATGACTCCTATTTCCAGCCCAAAGAATTTTTTTTACTCAAATTGTCTATTAATGTTTACGTTTTTCTATGTACAGCATCCCATGTGGTGACAAGTTAAAACAGCACATTGCTCTCTGTTTTCAACTTAACCACTAAATCAGAAATAAACTCAGTTTTTATGGACGTGCTCCTTAATTTTCTCTCTTGAGTTTCTGTTTGAATGACGTGTCTTACTCATATGGGGACGAAGCACCGCCAACTCTTTTAAGGCATCAGGCTATAATCTAATGATACTGTTACACATGCCGAACATCTCTAAGCAGCTTTAAGGAATTTCCCTGTTTTGGCTTGATGAGGCTTCATCACATCTCTTAGCTGACGCTCTGCTTTTTTTTTCCAGGTAAAGAGTAATAGTAATGATCTTTTCTTAATCTCACTATACCACAAATGTGTTCTTTAATCTTTTCTCAAGATCTCTCTCACTGATTTAACATCGCTGTTGTCCATCCACTAGGGTCCATGTTTATTATTATTATTATTATTATTATTATTATTTATACTGTCCTCGCTAAAGAGTGAAGTAGGCGGATCCTAGCTTGACAGTTGGCTAACAAGTCTCTCCAATAAATACCCAGCAAACAAGTCTCTCAGATTAGGATTTCTACTGAAGAAATATACTGTAAAACTGAAACACAAAATTGTACCATTTCAAAATAAATACATTTGCAAATTACATTAAATAAAATAGCTGAGACTAAAAATATGAACTGAAATAGCATTGTGAAAACCTAACTAACATTGTACAGATTTTACATTTCACTAAAAACACAAACTGCACAGCTTCAACCTGAACATTTATAATGAGTAAATATAAAAAATTCTCTTTTACTCATAGATATGTTCTTTAGGCACTCACAAAAGGTAAGAGAAAGAAAACAACAGCTAAACTGATTTGTTATGAACTGAACTGATGAAACTTCTAGAAGTAAAGGCAAACTACGGCAAGTCAGAAGGGACAAAAGGATAAACACAGTCTCTGCCTCTTGGGGGCAGCACACTCCCCACCTGGTATGATGTTATACCACTATGTCCCTTTAACCAGTAAGACAACTTCTGAAACAGGTCTTGTGTACACCTTACCGGTACTGCCTCTGACCACTCTTACTTCCACCTTTCGAACATTGTCTCGACTAGGGAATGTATTTACAATGAGCCCAGTGGGCCATTCATTTCTCTTTGCCTGATTGTCCTTTAGGAGCACAACATCCCCAATTTCTAGGTTAGGTTGCTCAGTCTGCCATTTCCGTAAGCGTAACAAGGTAGTCTTGGCACCATCGTTTCCACAATGAATTGGCAAGACATTGCACTTGCTTCCACTGTTTCCTGTGAAGGTTTGCGGGATCAAAATCGCCTACAGGAGCAGATACCAGATCTATTTTCTGTGTGAGAAGTGCGCCAGGAGTAAGCACATCTAGTCGTTCTGAATCTGACAAAACAGGAACTAACGGCCGGCCATTTATTACAGCAGCAACTTCTGCCATAAGTGTGACAAGCACTTCATGTGTCAGTTTGGGTAGGTGTTCTTTTAACAGCATAGCATTTAGGATGCGACGAGCGATTCCTATCATTCTTTCCCATACACCTCCCATGTGGGAAGAGTGGGGAGGATTAAACTTCCAGGGACATCCCTCCTCCTGGAGGTAAGACTGAAGTTTTGGGTCTTCTGCATTCATCTGCATGCACCAACAAAGTTCGTCCCTCTGTCAGAGCAAAAGGTTTTTGCTGGTCCTCTGATTGCAGTGAACCTTCTAAGAGCATTAATGGAGCTTGATGTTGAGAGAGACTCCACTACCTCAATGTGTACTGCTCTTGTGACCAGGCAAGTAAACATTACAGCCCACCGCTTGTTCTCCACTACTCCACCCCTTGCACGACGAATGCAGATGTTCCATGGTCCAAATACATCTAACCCAACATGTGTAAAGGGAGGCGCTTGGGTTAAGCGATCGGGAGGCAAGTCTGACATTTTTTGTTGCTCCATTTTCCCCTCTTAGTTTTCTACACGTTACGCACTTGTGTATGACACTTGACACCAGTCTTTTGCTCCCAAGAATCCACAAGCCTGCAGACCTGACAGCCCCTTCTGTAATGTGTCTTCCTTGGTGGGCAACCTGTTCATGGTAGAACCGGACCCACAAAATGGCTATATGATGATTCTTTGGAATAATTATGGGATGTTTCTCTTCCCAAGGAACTTCAGCAGAAGACATACGACCCCCTACTCTCACCAAGCCATCTTTGTCTAAAATAACAAAGATTTCTGAGGGGACTGTCTTTGGATATTACTTCCCTTTTGGAAAGGCTTTTGATTTCTTCCTTGAAAGCATCATCTTGTATATTTCGTATGATTACGGTCTTTGCTTGTGTAAGCTCATCTAACGCTTGAGTGTCCCTTTCAGTAGCTTTCAAGAATGATCTGATTCGCTGAATGAGTTTGGCTAATCCATGGGTAAGAAGCTTCCAACTGGAGAAGCGCTCAAACCTATGTGAACCAAGCAGTGTTGTGATAGCTGTTGTGTTAAGTGCTAAAACAAGAGGACGCACTTCTACATCTGATGCTGGTTCAACAAGCTCAAAGACTTCTGACTGAGGAAGCATACTTCCGTCATCCTTTCTCAGAAAGTCTGGTCCAGAGAACCAGTTAGTACTTCTCAGTTGTGCAGCTGGCACTGGACGTGTACCATAATCAGCAGGGTTATGTTCTGTAGCAACAAAGTACCACTGTTCTGGATGTGTTGACTACCTAATACGCGCTACTCTGTTGGCAACATACACATAAAATCTCCTGCTGGTGTTGTTGATATACCCTAATACCACCTTGCTGTCGGTGTAATACTTGACCTTATGGATTTCAATATCAAGCTCATTCAGCAGTGTATCCGCTAGTTCAACAGCAAGTACAGCAGCACATAGCTCTAGCCGAGGGACAGTATGGGTTTGACGAGGAGCTAATTTGGACTTTCCCATACAAAATCCTGTATGAACACATCCTTCCTTGTCATGTGCCCTGAGGTAGGCCACAGCACAAATCGCCATGGTGGAAGCATCCGCAAAAACACACAGTTCTCTCTGATTGGTGGAAAGCAGAGAAAGAGGTAAGTATTTTTTAGGAATCTCAAGTTTATCAAGCTCTAGTAATGAGGCTTTCCATGATCTCCACTGTGCCTCTTTTTCAGCTGGCAATGGTGTATCCCAATCACAGTGTTCAGAACAAAGTTCTCTGATCAGAGCCTTGCCCTGCATTGTAATTGGTGCTGCAAATCCCAGTGGATCATATAAACTGTTAACTGTTGACAGAACACCCCTCCTCGTAAATGGCCTTTCTTCACGAGAGACAATGAAAGTGAAGCTGTCGTTCAAGTCCAAATTGAGTCCCAAGCTTCATTGCACGGGTAAGGTCTCTGCATCAAGGTCTAGATCTTTTAACTCCTTAACACGTTCCTCCAATAGAAATGCTTCCATTACTGTGGGATTGTTAGATGCTATCTTGTGAAGACGAATGTTTGAGTCTGCTAACATTTTTATAGTTTTTTTCCAATACATGGATGGCTTCGGTATCTGTAGGGAAGGAAGCAAGTCCGTCATCAACATAAAAGTTCCTTAGAACAAACTCTTTCGCTTCTACCCCATATTCCTCTTGTCCGTCCAGGGCAGCTCTTCTCAGACCATATATGGCTATAGCAGGAGAAGGGCTATTGCCAAAGACATGTACTGTCATGCGATACTCTCTAAAAGGTTTGTCAGGATTGTTGTCTTCGAACCACAAGAAACGTAGAAAGTCACGGTGATCTTCACAAACAACAAAGCAATAAAACATTCGTTGCTATGTCTGCCGTTAAAGCAACAGGTTCCTTGCGGAAACAAAAAAGAACTTCAAGGAGCGTGTTGTTCAAGTCAGGGCCACTTAACAAGACACTGTTCAAGGAAACACCCTCATGGCTGGCACTGGAGTCGAATACTACACGAATGTGACCAGGCTTATGGGGATGGTAAACACCAAAGATTGGTAAATACGAAAACTCTTAGTCTATTTTGAGTGGTGGAGCAGGTTCAGAATGTCCTGCTTCAAAGATTTTTTTCATAAAGGTTAAAAAGTGTTCTTTCATATCTGGTCTTTTTTCAAGCATAAGGCACAGTGACATGAAGCGCTTGACTGCTTGGTTTCGGTTGTTGGGGAGTCTGCACCTTGGTTTTCTAAAGGGTAGAGGCGCCACCCAACTATTTGAGTCATCCATAAAGACCTCCCTGTCCATAATGTCGAGGAAGACTTCATCATCTATAGACATGGCAGGCTTGTCAATATGTGCTGTTTTCCTGAACAATTCTTTGCAGAAGCTATCAGTTTCATCAGAGTCAATACTCTCAACTATGCTTGAAAGAATTTTGTGAAACACTGTATGGCTCACTCTTTAATGTGGATGCGGTTGTTGCAAGGTTCAAGGAGAGATGTACGTCCATTGTTCAATACATGTGTTCTGAAAACACTGATATTAGCTGGCAAATGCGCATCTCCTAAACAGACTTCCTCTATTATAACCCAGCCGAGGTCGAGGCGCTGAGCATATGGTGCATTGTGTGGCCCGTTACAGTATTCTCTGACCTTGTGTACTCGTGGTATGTCTCGACCGAGTGAATAAGGATGTCAGCATTAGGATCAAGAGCTGGTCATTTTGTCTGCTATCCGCTCTAGGTGACTGTAGTACCTCGCAACCTCAGGTGTAGGGATTTCAGACTTGTCATCTGGGAGCTTATCACACACAATCAGTGGGGGTAGCGGAATACTGATTTTGCCATCTAATGACTCTATAATAAACCCATCAGCTCGCCGTCCTCTTGTCTCTATGACACCCGAGCAGGTTTTTAAAGTGTATGGCGTTGCACAGGATTTGACATCAAAGATCTCAAAGAGCTCAGTTTTTGCTAGGGACTTATTGCTCTGCTCGTCAAAAACTGCATAGGTCTTAACAGCTTTTTCTTTCTCCCCTGATGGATACATTTTGACCAGACAAATTTTGGAACAAGATCTTAAACTGTTCACGCTCCCACAAACCTCAGTGCATTTCGATAATACAGCTGTCTAGGTATTTTCTGTTTGCTCCCCACCCTGCACTTCAGGGGCTGCGGATGTGGTGGACATCCATGGTGCTGGGCCTGGATGCAAAGCTGTAAGGTGCTGGCTGCTGTTACATTCTCTGCACTGTATATTAATGTCGCAATTCTTAGCTCTGTGGCTGACTGAGGAACAGCATTTATAGCAAATGTTCTTTTCTTTGAGGAAGGCTCTCCTTTCATCCCATGATTTGCTCCTAAAACTGCGACTTTTCCTAAGAGGATGTGGTTTGTTGTGGAGTGGGCACTGTTTGTCTGGATCAATCATCCTTTTTTCTAAGGAGTCATTGCTGATATCTGAATCAGTTGAGACCTCCGTTCTTCTGACAGACACTGGACCTTTGAAAGTATATTTGGTGGGCTTCTCCCTTTTTGGCATGATGGAAGCATCATTGAGTAGAGGTGCAAAGCTTGGATCATTGAGAGTTTTGGCTTGGTCACTCACAAACTTCACGAAAACAGAAAAGGGTGGATAAGTGGTGTGATGTTCACTTTTGAAGCGTGATGCTAAAGATATCCATTTGTCATGTAGGTGGTATGGAAGCTTTTGGACGATGGGAGTAGTGCCACGGGACGTGTCCAGGTAATTAAGACCTGGCAGGAATCCATCTGTACGAGCTGCCTCAATTTCCATTAGGATGTCTCCTAACTCTCTCAGCTTGTAATTTTCTCTACTTGCAATCTTTGGAAATTCCTCTATTTTCTTTAGAAGAGAATTTTCTATTGCTTCAGGTAACCCATAGCAGTCCTCTAACCTTTTCCACACCATGTTGACACCTGCTGTTGCATTGTCAATGTGCACGGCTCTTATTCTTTTTTGCCTTTTCAGATGATTTGGGTTCCTAGCCATTTACAGAGAAGATCGAGCTCTTCTCTGTGTGTTAAGTTCAGGTCGTCAGTGGAACCGACAAAAGATGCTTTCCAGGCCCAGTAGTTTTCAGGTTTATCATCAAATTTTAATAGCCCAGAGCTTACCAGCTCCCTACGTATTAAATACTTTGCTAAGTCTGCTGTAGCAGGTAAGTTGGACTCATTAGCCCTAAAGTTTGGTTGTGGAGGTGTTTGGTTGGACTTTGAATTAATGTTGCATGGTCTAGAGTTGTATATCTTAGTTTGGTAGTTGGGCTGAGAGGTTGGAAAGGTAGGAGGATTGGTATGGTATGGTCATGATCATCTAGCAAGCAGGTATTCAATTCAATTTTTATTTATTTCTATAGCACTTTTAACGATGGTCATTGTCTCAAAGCATTGTCCTGGAAAAGTCTTGCACATAAGAGTGATATGGGGAGCTACCGGCATCCGGTTTCAATGCTTGCAGGACTGATAAATCGCTGAACTCATAGTCGCTGACCTCGCTTGGCAGTGTGTTGTTTTTTCCCACGTAGCGAACTGCTGTCTCATCTGTGTCCATTTGTAGTTGGACCTCTTGTGTACATATGGGATGCACTACCTTATAGTCATTATGAGTATCTGTTGCCTTTTTTGGTAATTGGTGTTCAACCTTGACCTTTGTCATGCTTGGTAAGCACACATCACCGAATTCATTTTCAGCAGCTGATTCAAGTACTTTGGCTTCAGCAATGGCTGCTGCAGCTGCTCTCTCTAGCCTTAATGCATGTAAATCTGTGTCAAGTTCAGCTTTCTTCCTTGCAGCTTCGGCTGCAGCTTTTTGTTGTTCTGCTTCGATGTATGCTTGTGCTCTAATCATGTCCGCTTCTCTCTGCGCAAATGATGCTTGTGTTCTTGCAGCCTCTGCCTTTGCACGTGCTTTTGCTGCTTTAACACTGGCTGAAGAACGCTGACTGGAATGTGAGATACTTGAACACTGTGAACGTGTTTCTAGTGTTTCTTCGATATCATCAATCCTGTTGCTGGATGTTGCTTCAGTGTATGAAGAATGCTGTGCTTTCTGTTGTCAACCTTTGTTTGGCTGCCTGACTGTAGATATCTTTTTACTATACTGTCCTCGCTAGAGAGTGAAGTAGGCGAATCCTAGCTTGACAGTTAGCTAATAAGTCTCTCCAATAAATACCCAGCAAACAAGTCTCGAAGATTAGGATTTTTACTGAAGAAATATACTGTAAAAATGAAACACAAAATTGTACCATTTCAAAATAAATACATTTGCAAATTACATAAAATAAAATAGCTGAGACTAAAAATATGAACTGAAATAGCATTGTGAAAACCTAACTAACATTGTACAGATTTTACATTTCACTAAAAACACAAACTGCACAGCTTCAACCTGAACATGTATAATGAGTAAATATAAAAAATTATCTCTTTTACTCACAGATATGTTCTTTAGGCACTCACAAAAGGTAAGAGAAAGAAAACAACAGCTAAACTGATGAACTGAACTGATGAAACTTCTAGAAGTAAAGGCAAACTACGGCAAGTCAGAAGGGACAAAAGGATAAACACATTCTCTGCCTCTTGGGGGCAGCACAAGGTGCATAAGTTTTTCATGTGGGTGAAGTTTATAGCCATAAAAACATGTCTCAGTTATGCACAATTCTGCCCCAAACAAGGATCAGTATCATTACCAGCACCACTGTCTGACAGCTTGATGTACAGTAACAACATTATATCCCACAGAAATCTCTGTATAAGGATTGTAGTGGTTAGCACTGTGGCCTTGCACCTCCCAGGTCAAGGGTTCAATTCCAGCCTCAGGTCTGTGCGCATGGAGGCTGCATGTTCTCCCCGTGCTTAGTGCTCCGGTACTCCGGTTTCCTCCCACAGTCCAAAGGCTTGCAGATTAGGCTAACTAGCATTTTTAAATGAAGTGTGTGTGTCCACAGTGTCCATCTTTACTGTCCCCTGGGATAGTCTCCAGACCTCCTGTGACAGAATAAATGGAATAGAGAAAGAGTAAGATTGAGATTAAGATACTTGCTTATAATCTTGAGTGAAATCCAGTGCTAAAATCAGAAAGTGCTGATTAGACGGTTGGTTGTGCTTAACCCAGCAAATTTTACAAGGCAGCTCTCTGACAGCAGCAGTAAAAATATATACACACCCGTATGAAATGTACACAAGTGGTCTGTGCAAAAATAGTACAACTATTATAAATCTATAAAAATAAGCAATGCAAAATGCACTTCTATAACATTTGTATGCGAAGGATAAAGTGTGTGGTGTGTTAGCTATCCTGGGGATTGTGTGTTCTGGGGTAATGGACTGTAGATCTCTGGGGACTGAATTATGCTTAAGTCTGGTTCTTTATCATATGTGTTGGGTAGGGCTAATGCTGCTAGACCATTTATGTAGCCAGCTAGCATACACAGCGTCCAGTTTTGGTATTTTTATGTTTATGATTCGTTGAGCCTTTTTTTTTTTACCCAAGACAGGTTTTTTTGTCCTCCACAGTATGATTGGCATACAACACTATGGCACAGTGGTGAAGGATCCTCACTGTGGTGCAAATGTAAAAATTTGCTTTGAGCCAGCCTGGTCTGTTTGAGGTTTCTTTGGAAAGTGGCCTGTGGAAGGTGTAATGGCACTCCATGACAGTGATCTCCTAGAAATTTGATGTTGTTGATGTCTTTCTGGATCTCTCATTGTCTTCTTGGTTTTGTGGTGTTGAGTATCATATTTTTGTTTGCGCACAAAAAGAGAAGACACCCAGCCTCCCTGGCGGCAAAAGTAAATCTAACATGTTGCTGTGCAGCACAATGCATCCTGTGTCGCTAATATGTGATCTACCTGATACAAACGAAGCATTTATGGTTCTGCATGATATAACTATCCAGTCTTATGCAAAAGTTCAGGCACCATGTGATAAATATCAGATTTTGGTGATTTTTTAATTGAAAAGATGTTAACACAGTCTCCCTTGGAAATGGAAAAAATGCACAATATTTTCAGCTAACACTGATGCATACTTACCTCTTGTTCCATAAATTGAACAAAGATAAATAAAAACATTACTGTGGCACTGTGCAAAAGTTTGGGCACCCTCAAAATTCCAGAGTCTCAGATTCTTGTTACAAGGGAAAAAAGCTTTTTACAAGGTAAAAGGAATCTAAGCCAGGGAGGCTGGGTGTCTTGTCTCTCGTCCTGCTAATGCGAGCAAGGTAAGAGTTGTAAAACTTGAATAAACAAATTAATGTGTTGATTCATGGAAGAAAAAAAGGACATTTTGATGTAAATCTCTGATGTAAGGAATATGGTATAATCTTTATATATTTATTTATTGTTATTATTGTTTATTATATGGACTTATATACATATTTAATTGTATATTTTAATTGTATAATATGTAGTCTTTTATTGTATAACCTATATTTTGTTTTATTTTGTTCTTTTTGCCATGTAATGCTTTGCACTGATTACTTTATGTACATTATTATATGCCGCCAGGGAGGCTGGGTGTGTTGTCTCTCTCTCTCTAATAATGCAAGCATGAGTGAGGGGAGAGACTGTTGTGATGTGCACATTTTACATGTGCTCTGTGTTTTTGCAGAATAAAAAAGGATATCAACATTGATTCATTACTAGAAGGAAAAACTACACAACCAGAGTAAAACAGCTACATAAAATGGTGCCGTGACCCAGATCAACTGGATCAGTCACAGCCGACCACCGGAGTTGTTCCAGACTTCTGACGTTTCAGTGCTGAATGTGGATACTGAGGAATTGATTTCTCCCCCATTCAAGTAGCTGTCTCAGGAGAGGTGACTCTAAAGAAAGAAATACTTTTCTGCAGACTTTTTACACCAAACTGTTGGTTTCACCTCATTTCACTTGTCTGATGTTCTGTGTGGTCAGTTCTTTTTTGTGTTTATTTTATTCTTCTTGTAAATTTATACTATGGCTGGAGTTGGGAAAGATTCTGAAATGGTGACACCATACCTTGGGAGGGGTATAGTCTGTTCTATACCTCAGTTCTTATAAATGATAGTGTCATAGGCCAAGCACTGCTAGATAGTGGATCTATGGCTTACATGATCATTGAAGAGACAGATCATGCAGTATTAAGTAAGTTGATCAGCCACAGTTAGACATTCTTTTTGTTGGATGTGGTGGTGTTAAAGTCAGACTACGTGGGATGTACCAGTTAAAGATGAATGTGTATGGCAAAAAAGCCAAAGGATTATTGGAGATGTTGATGGTGATGGAGGAAGTTGTCCTACATCTGATCTACGTGAAAGCTTGCAGAAACTCAATCTTGGAGACCTAGATATTGACTCATGTGAAGTGTCCGCTTATTGGAAAAGTCAGTTAGTGCTGCTCATCAAGAGGCATGAGGCAAGAGCACAAGTTGGGCTGTGGAAAGGCCAAGGATTTTGTCTATTGTATCCATCTTTTGGATGACCGACCCTTCAGGCTTCCGTATCGACGTGTCCCTCCAGCCCAGTATCAGAAGTTGAGGATTGTACTCCCAGAGATGGAGGAACAAGAGTTTATTCACAAGTCTTGGACTTCACCACTTGTGCTACTATTGAAGAAGACTGGAGATCTTAGAGTGTGTGTGAAGCACCTTTGGACTCTTAAGGACGCACACCCCTTACCTCATCAGACCGACTGCTTAGCAGCTTTGGAAGGTAATGCCTTCTTTAGTGCAATGGACTTGACCTCCTGGTTTTATAATATATGCATGTCTGAAGCAGACAGACAGTTCACTGCATTTACGACTCCTTTGGGCCTTTACTAATATAATAATTTGCTGCAGGAACTTTGTAACAGTCCAGCCAGCTTTATGAGGCTCATGACCAACATCTTTGGGGATCAGAATTTCCTCACACTGCTTTGCTACAGTGCAGACCAAAAGTTTGGACACACCTTCTCATTCAAAGAGTTTTCTTTATTGTGTTCTTTATTGTGTTCTTTAGCCCAAACAAGTCTCTTCTGCTTGTTGCTTGTCCTTAGCAGTGGTTTCCTAGCAGATATTCTACAATGAAGGCCTGATTTACACAGTCTCCTCTTAACAGTTGTGTCTGCTGCTAGAACTCTGTGTGGCATTGACCTGGTCTCTGATCTGAGCTGCTGTTAACCTGCGATTTCTGAGGCTGGTGACTCGGATGAACTTATCCTCCGCAGCAGAGGTGACTCTTGGTCTTCCTTTCCTGGGGCGGTCCGCATGTGAGCCAGTTTCTTTGTAGCGGTTGATGGTTTTTGTGACTGCACTTTGGGACACTTTCAAAGTTTTCCCAATTTTTCGGACTGACTGACCTTCATTTCTTAAAGTAATGATGGCCACTTGTTTTTCTTTACTTAGCTGCTTTTTTCTTGGCATAATACAAATTCAACCTCTTTGAATGAGAAGGTGTGTCCAAACATTTGGTCTGTACTGTATATCGATGATCTTCTGGTGTATGCTTCTAATGAACAGGAAGCCATTAAGCGACTTGAGCTTGTGTTTACTAGGCTCAGGGCATGTGGACTGACGTTGGCCCTTAAGAACTTTTTCAGGAGAACTGTAAAATTTCTGGGCCACATTATTGACAGGACTGGGGTGGCGAAGGATTCAGATAAGGTTAGTGCCATATCAGCTGTGTCTGAAGCAGACCTCCTGATGCCAGATGGAGCAACACCATCACAGAATAAAATAGTCATTTCTGGGGATGGTTTATTCCAAACTTTTGAGCATTGCAAAGCCTTTGTTCACTCTAACAGCTGTGCCAAAAGGGAAGAAAGCCTCTTTAAGGGGTGATGCAGGTTTTAAGTCAAGTCAAGTCAAGTCAATTTCATTTATATAGCGCTTTTAACAATTGACATTGTCGCAAAGCAGCTTTACACAATAAAAAGAAGTAAGTCTGTATGCAATGTGTATGAATCAAAATTATAAGATTGTCCCTGATGAGCAAGAAGAGGGCAACGGTGGCAAGGAAAAACTCCCTGGGATGGTAATAGGAAGAAACCTTGAGAGGAACCAGACTCAACAGGGAACCCATCCTCATCTGGGTGATAACGGATAGCAGGGATTGATCAACATAATAATGTGTACTGGAAGTTCAGTATAACAGGAGATGTGTTAAAATTAAAATTAAAAGGAGTCCAGTTTGTTCCTGGAGGCTCAGGTAAACTGTAGGAGATTCCAATCCTGAGCTATCGAGCAACTGAAGTCACAGGTCCCCAGAGCATCAATCGATGATAGGACAGTCTTAATGGAAACCATCCCCAGCCACCATACAAATCCAGGCAGACCACACGGGGCATCCATGCGACGAGATCTCCAGCCAGAAGCAGGACTCCAGGACCGGTTAGACGGGTCCAGAGGGAAGAGGGGTCTGGATCACTGGCAACTCAGGAGCGAACATGTATAGCTCGACAGAGAGACAGAGAGAGGGAAAGGAGAGAGGGAGAGAGAGAGAGAGAGAGAGAGAGGAGAGAGCAGAAAAGGACAGAACAGAAAACAAGGAGAGATGGCAGTTAGGTATGGTCATAGTCAACATGTATAAGGTGAATGTATATTAGTGCAAAGTGCAAGCAGGGACTCCGGCAGGACTAACTATAACAGCATAACTAAAAGGGAGGAGCCAAAGGAAACACAGACATGAGGGGGAACTGAGATGTAAAGCAACCAATCACCTCACCTGATATCTGGTGAACGCAGTAACCGGGTCATTGCAGCAGATTTCAATGCAAGACACCCTACGAGACCACCCATCTCCCATGCTACAGTTAGCAAACTGCTTGCTAAGTTTCGTGAAACTGGTTCAGTGTTGGATTTGCCAAAATGTGGATGCAGGAAAACTGTCACTAATGAACAAACATCAGTGGCTGTCCGAGCTTCATTCAGCAAGAGCCCACAGCGTAGCCCTCGCCGCATGTCACTGGAGACTGGCATTAGTCGAACATCCCTTCGGTGGATATTAGCTACTCACAAATGGCACCCTTACAAACTCCAGCTACTGGAGCATCTCAACGAGGATGACCCAGATCGGC
>JAAGKR010004236.1:0-63994 GCA_011419295.1 Clarias macrocephalus | reverse complement strand
CTCTGCCACCGTGTGCCATCGGTTCTAGCATTCTGTGCATTTGGTACATGACTGGATCACATTTTAAAGCTTTTGCATTGCTGTAACTCATGAATGAAGCTGCTTTTGTAACAAACATTACTGAACATACTGTATGAAATCTGGACCATTTTCATCACTTCCGGAAATGTGAAAAGCTTAATTTTTTGTTCTCGGTAACTTTTTACCTTGAATCAGTTGCCTCTGGCTTGCTGGTTGAGAATGCAAGCTTTGTCCATGATTAAAAGTGCAATAAATATAAAATGAAACCGAATTCTGCCGTCCCATCTCCAGGTCTCCGGTAATGCGGCGTCAGGCCCTGCTCGCCTACAGTTGTTCTCAGTTAGAGATGCTAGGTGGTGCTGCCTCCACACGCCGCTCAGTCCCAGAAATCCTGGTCTGTCCATGTACTTCATCTCGACGGGGCTCGTCCTCTGATGCAACCAATCCGCGAGCCTGGCCGTCCTCAGGTGTCACTCTGCCAGTCCCTTGCGCTCATCGGCGATGTGGCCGGGATGGTAGGGACAGCGAAGGCCTTCCTCCTTTGCTGAGGTCACACAGTGACCCTGGACTGAGCTCCTCTACTGATACAGGTGTGTGAGTGATGTGCTATTTATCCTGGGTGTCTAATCAGGCAACAGTTTACTAGTGTGCGTATGGGGTGTTTTATTTTAGCTCTGTGCCTACTGTATGTGTCATGGAACAGCTCAGAAAAAAAAGTTTTATTATCATTATCTTATTATCCAAGTCTAGGCAACCAAAAAACAGACCCTAAACTGTGCCCTTAAATACAAACTACTGTATATTGTATGTAGTCACATGACTCCTCTCCATCCAGTCTGCAGTTTCAAATTGATACTCAAACCTGATCCAGCTGTGCATCACAAAGTAAGGACCATAAACACATGATTTAATAAAGTTTGGCTTGTTAGGGCCGGAGTTGCGCGTGTTCTGACGTTAACCCTACTAAACATCGTCTGTATAAACTGTAAAAGGCAACTGCATCCCAGGCCTGCTCATGAGACATCAGACACTAGACTCTAAACTCACTAAAGCTCTTGACTGACGGGACACAAATCTCCACAGCCGTGCTCTAAAATCTAATGGAAAGCCATTCACGGAAGTGTGGAGGTTAATGTAACAGTAAAGGGATCTTTAAAAAGCATACTGTATATGGGTGGATCTGATGGTCAGGTAAGGATAGTACACTGTAGAGTAGACCATTCTTATCCTTCCCCCTGTCTTGATACAAGAAAAACAAGAATGCATTAAAAAAAAACATGCAATCTCCAAACCAAATGCAATTAAACAAATACAAAACCTGTATAATTTCATCATATGCCCAAATACAATCCAATGCAATCCAATGCAATACGCTCAATGGGGTGATGGTGAGTATAGTCAGACCTGATGAATCTGATGTGGCAGGCGCCCCTCAGTGGCAGGTGTGGCAGATTACAGTGCAATCATCCAAATTAATTGGCACATAATATTTCATAGTAAATGTTTTATTAATGATTTATGATTTATTGTATATTGACATTCTCAGTGGTGTGTCGTTAACAGGTGAATTTACTGGCTCGTTAGGCAGTAAAGGAGTGGGTGAGGGTGGCTCTCATACCTCATCAGACACAGGTAAGTGTTCACACGGACAGATCTATAGGGGGAAAAGCCTTTTAAAATGTTCGCTTAGAAGAGAAAATGTCATTGCTAGGCTGAGGAAAGTGTAACTGTCCACACTGATGTGAGATGCCAAGTAGTTCTAGATGACGATAAATCTCTCCTAGCGTTGAGGTTTCAACCATGGAGGTTTCAACTTGCCGATGTGGTGCCTGCATTGATTATTACTGATGTGAGCATTTTTGTGGCGGTACGGTGGCTTAGTAGTTAGCACAGCCGTCCTGCACCTCCAGGGTCAGGGTTCGATTCGCGCCTTGGGTCTGTGTGTATGGAGTTTGCATGTTCTCCCTGTGCTTGGTGATTACTCCGGATACTCCGGTTTCCTCCCACAGTCCAAAGACATGCAGATTAGACTACGAATTACCTGTAATGTGTGAATGCTGATGAGAGGTCCTACCACGGTTGAAAATACAATGGTCGCCTTTGGCTTCCACGGTCCCTAGTTGGACTCATATTTAAAGTGTATAATTTTACTTTGCTCCTTTACTATGAATAAAACTACCAAATGACCAGAGAACATAAAGGCAACTGTTAACCTAATGTCTTTAACTAATGCAAATGTTCTTAGGGTAATGCAAAATTGTACCATATACTGTATGTCTACAGTATGTGGAAGCAGCAATAGAGGACTAAAATACTGTATATAATACAGAAATGACAGCGTTCGTAATTTAACCTGGCACAAAGCATTTTTGCGTTTTTCCTAAATATCTGTTGGGCTCCAGGGCGATCATCAGCTTGTCTGCTGCTGCGCCGATCTCTCCTGGTGTCTTCTGGTACGCTGCCCAGTAAGGGAAGCCTGAAGTGTGCCACAGAGCAGCTACCCTCCAAACAGCCACTGGCCAGCTCTCTGCGTGTCCACAAAGGCTGCACACGATCTTTGGGAGACCTCAAGGTCAGTTTTTCACATCACTATTGCTAGATTATTTCATTTGATGCTGATACGCTCCAATGAATGTATTAAACAGCATTCGATTCCCAGCTTCAGTGCTTTTTTAAACTACCAATTCTTCTTGCATTTATCATAGTGGCTAAGATGAAAGAGTTGATTCTGGAAGCTTATGTCTATGAACAGAACCCTGTAGGTAAATGACAGGGCAAATCGAGGGCCTCCTCATTTCTACTCATTGGGACCGGCAATGTTGGAGTGATTTGTATGGACATAGGATTCAGGGTGTTGCCTGAGGAACCATTGTTGGTTTCCAAACCCCCAACTCAAACCCTTGCTCAAACCCCCAACCCCAAGCCTCCCTTGCTCCTGTTCTGCCAATCCATGCCACCAATATATATATATATATATATATATATATATTTTTTTTTTTGCTATTTAAGGGTCATATGCACCCAAAGACGATGAGGGAGGGAATTGTTTCATTCATTTTGCTGGGAGCATTATTTGATGAGGATATTTATCATAATATGCTACCCCCAATTTCTCCAAACATGTTACGATAAACTAGCAAAACTAGCACCACATACTGTTATATTACATTTACCACTTTAGCATTTAGCATTTTTTATTTAGCATAGGGTAGCATGAATAAATACACTCTTGTTATCCATTCACACTATAGTAGCATTTTTTGACAAGGCAGCAAAACTTGTGAGAATAGAATATTGTGGAGTAAATAACAGAACTAACAGCAATATAAGATTTGCTAATTGAATTAGTGAATTTTAACATTAACACCCTTACATTTAACATTAATGTGCAACTGATAATACATACATTACATTATATAAGTTTATAAGTTTTCTTCAACTTTGCTACAAAGAGATGCGGTAATAAAACAGTGCAATTCTGAAAAACTGTAAAAGGTATCATTACTTAAACCTGAAAAAGTAAGAAGCATTAACCGAAAACATCTCAAAGGTTAATGAGGATATGGTTTTCATTTCCTTTAGGCTGAGAACAGATATACTTTCTAACACTGTTAACACCAGCCCTTTCTTCCCTGCTGTGTCCTGTGACTACGTCCTCATACTCAGGAATGAATTAAGAGGAGTGAATGCTGATCAGTGAGGAAGAGAAAGATGACTTTCAATTATAATTCTGCCTATCCAGGCAAAAATAACATCTGCATACGATGTAGGATTCTGTACATGACCTGATTAAAATGTAAATATGAAATACACAATTAGTTGCCTATTACTGCAAAGGCAGCTTCCATTTTCGACAAACTTTTCTCAGCTCACCTCTAGATACGTTCGAGGGCTGTAATGAATGAATTTTCAGTGCTGCAGATACTTACTTTGGATACTGCACAGGATAGTACATGCCAAAGGGCTGTTTCATGAGCTTGAACCCTGGCGGATATACAGTATGTCCCCCTGTCCATGTGATGTGCATCTCTTTTGCACAGTGCTAGTCATGAAATTCACCGTGCCATATTTCAGGGATTTTTTAAAATACGATTTAGAGCATAACAGCCAGTTGAAGTGTGATTAAAAAACAGCGCTGCACACATAACACACTTCATTTTAAAAAAAGGGATATAAAAGTAATAATGTTCTAATAAAACTAAAGAAAATAAAAGTGTTATACAAGGTCAAGTTGTTCCACTGTGTTTCTTCTTCTTTTCATATTCCTGAACAATGCAGTTGAACATAACATTACTTAAAGAGTAGGGGGGAGGGGGGGACAAAAAAGTTTTGCATCTGCATAAAGAAGAGAACCTAAAACCCTCCCCTGTGAACATCTGCTGATGATAAACTAGCGTCAGCAGAGAAGCACAGAAACATGCCTCATATCTCGGCTTACTGAAATACATCTTCTTCCCCTGCAGGTGACAAGAGTGCTGGTGCAGCGCCTACTACAGAGGTCCAAAAGAAATCTAGCTCCTGCCTCAGAGCACACTGGGAGCTGTGGTCAGAGGCCCAAAAGCAAAGTGGGAAAAGACGGAAGCATCCCGGTCGATCAGGTGGGCACATTTCAATGGACGGCGTATACTAATCAGCCATAACATCAACACTACATAACAATAGCAGTAAACTGGTTACAGGATCAGGGCACCCAAGGGTCATTCATGGCTGTAGAGAACAAAGGTTAGCCTGTCTGCCCCGACCCACCAGGAAAGCCAAGGCAGCACAATTTGTATCATAATAATATAGTTATATCATATATAATGCTTATCGTTATCTGCAACGTTATAGTGATTGATGTACAGCATTTATGCGAATATGATTATCTTGAAATAATAATGAGCCGGTCTGTTAGAAACCTGTGCATGGTGTCAATTTATTTACCATCTAGCTAGTCACAACCAGGGGCAAAATGGCCTAGGGTGCCTTTAAAAGAGGTTTTTTGGTATCACCCAGATAGCACACATCTGTCAAGTGGTCATGAGCAGTTTACATCCTAGTGATTATAGTTTATATGCAGCTGGTTTGCTAATTCTTATTAGCAAATTCTTATAATCTGCTACTTTCAGTCATGATTAAGCGATCATTTGTTAATATGATATAATCCCATCTCCTGGTGCTTTATTAGACCTCCATACATTTTCTATGTGATACTCAGATTCAGTTCAGGTTACTGGTAATAAGTTGACAACACGCCTACTGTCTTAAATGTCTTCAAGTTTAAAGATTTCTTTCCTCTGGAATTAAGAGGCCCAAATCTGTTCCTGAATATAAAATGCACAAAGGATGATCTGTGAAGACATGGACAGAGCTGGAGATCTCAAGTAGCCGTCACAGTGCACTGACCTCAATCCCACACAACACATTTGGAATGAACTGGAACTGATTGTGCACCTGGTAGTGAGGTGGTTAGCACTGTTGCCTTGCACCTCCAGGGGCCGGGTTCAATTCCCGTGGTGTGTGTGTGTGTGTGTGTGTCCTGCAATGGATTGGCACCCTGGCCAGGGTGTACCCTGCCATGTGCCCCAAGTCTCCTGGGATAGGCTCCAGGCCCCCTGTGACCCTGAATACAGGATTAAGCTGTAGAGATGATGTGTGAGTGATTTTGCACCAGGCTTGCTCACCCCATATTAGTACTTGACCCCAGTAATGCTCTTGTGGCTGTAGGCGCAGAAATTTCAACAACCATGTTTTAAAGTGTGAAGGCTGTTAAAAAGTACAACAGGGTCAACTTTACAATGGGATGTTCAACAAGCACTTGTGTCTATACGGCACCTATATGGTTTGGCCATATAGTGTAACCCATGAAATAAACAATATCTATGTACAATGTTTTAATGAATTAAACTCTGAAGTCTTCTAGTAAACACTAGAGTACGTAGTAATATCTGTTGTCATACACCTACCGTATGTATATCGATGAGCATCTCTGAATCATATTATGCAGCATATGTTGTAGATTTTCTGTTTCTGTAATTGTAATGTTGTCCTGTTTTCTGTTCATTATTAAAGCATTGTTATGAGAATATATAAAGCGTTTGAATTGGGAGACTAATATTAAAAATGTGTGTAGGTCTTGCGTGCCTCTTGGGGCGCCAGCAGAGGGCAGCAATACCAGCAGCGTTCTCACCACTATCGGCGTGGGCACCACCATTCTCACAGCGAGGGGTACCCTGTCATTCGTCACAGCAGTCCTGACCCTGCGAGGACAGAAGGCATCCACCTGCGCAGCTGTGGCGACCTGAGCTCCATGTCAGCCGTGTCACTGCACCGGCTGCACCATCCTGTGCATGCATCATCCGGAGTGCTGCGATTCGACACCCCGCTCTGAGTGAAGCCGGGGGCTTGTTTAAAGCAGAAATACAGTGGAGAGGAGAGGTGGTTGGCTGACGGAGATCAGAGGTAACTGAGGTGATATTAAGAACGGATATTCTTGACCATGGTTAATTCGTGATGTTTTCTCACAAATTTTGAGATATCTCTGAGAAAACACTTTTTTGAGAACCCTGTAAAAAAACATACCGATATAAAATCTGGATTCCACACCCATGGCTGCCAGTGCCTCAACAACACAGTGGTGTTCTGCCTTTCTCAGCCTCCAACTCTTCCTCTCTGTCTGTCCATCTTTTCAAACTCATGATTCTCCCTCACTGTGACTTTATACAACTCTCAAAGAAGATTGTGAGGAAGTGACATCTCTCCCACAGTGCTTCCAGTCACTACACACAAAAGCTTCCATCCGAAAAAAAAAAAAATACAAAAATCCACACTTTTTATATATGCACACTTCTGTTCGGGTTTGGCGAAGGCACTGAACTGTTCCTGTTCTGGACCTGTGTGGATCGAGCTCTCAAAGGGCCATCACGCTATACGAAGCAACGTCTTACTTACAGTATACACATTTTCGGTTTAGTTTAGAATATTTTAAACCATGTATCTAGATCAGATATTCCAAAACTCAGATATTCCATAAATCAGCCCAATCAAACCTTTAATCACAGCATGCGAGAATAAGACAAATGAAGCATAACGTTTACTTTAAATATCGTGGCTTTGTTTTTTTCGGTTCTGATTACTTTTTAAGAATGTAAATATTTAATCTTTAATGTTTTATGATTATTAAAAACCTTCTATTTATTTAATTTAATTATTTATTTAAAGGAAATGGTGTCTTGCAGCCCAACCCCCTGGCCCACACTGATCTAGACAATGTCACAATGTAAAGCATTGAGAATTATTTTTGTCAAGTCAGTCAGTGCAGCATAAAGCAAAATGATCTCCAACCGCACACACACATACAAACCGTCATCACTCTATATATCATTCCATTCATGAACAAAAGCCAAATAAAATGCACTGGCTTTATTTTGCGTAAGTGCATGCTTTTCTTTCTTTTCGTTTTTTTTTTTTTTTTTAACTAAGTAACATGGTGTAATAGTAGTATTGGTTATTTGCATCTTTTCTTTGTTTGAATTGGACTCCTAATATTGTGCAACACTTACTCAAAGTTTAATTAATTAATTAATTTTTGTGCATGTGAGAATTTTCCTTGTTTTTGTTGGCACAAAAAAATTGTGAACTGTGTGTCAGCATGATTAAGGAATGCTGCTGAAGTTAATACACAATGAAGCTCTGGCAATAAATGATTAAACACTCAGCTACAACGTAAACTAGATTAAGGAATAAGAGCACTTATTACAAAATAAAATATACCTTTAAAAGTTGAACTTGGCCTTATGATGAATTTAAACAACTAAATGCACTTCAGATTATTCTTCTATTACAAGACTGTTCTCATCACTTTGCTTTCCTCCGACTTCCTCCTGACTTTGCATATAAGGTCACATAAGCTTGCCTCAATGCAAGTGTGCTGATTAATTACGTAGTATATATATGTCAGCTAGATAGATTGCTAAATATTAAATTAAAAGTGGACTGCGGCAAAGTGTATTTTTTAAAATACATTATCGTTATTTAATAAAGTTACCTTCATAGCAATTGTCATTCAGATTAGTTAGATCACAATGCTTTGTCTTGAAGTTAATGCAATTATTCACTTCATCCTTCAGCCCTGCAAGGGGTCAACAAGTTTGCAAAATCCAGTGAAGTAATACACTTTCTACAGTATAAGATAGTGACAGGGATTGTTTTAAATGGACATTTTTTAATTGCAAAAGTCAATACGAATGTAATCAACCAGTACTTGAATATAACTTTTTTTTCTTCTTAGAATAGCCTAATCATAAGTGTCAATCATAAGTGAAAACATAAAATGCCAAAAAAAAAAAAAAAAGAAAAAAAAAAGTATTCAAGGACTTGGTTGCTGTAAACATTTTGTTCACCGATGTAAATAATTCGAACTTACTGGATTCATTCTCTCTAAAGCAAACAACTTGAAAAGGAGATTGAAAAGCTCTACCTCCTGCTCTGAGTCTACTGTAATGTGAAGAGAGAAATCGAATTCATGGCTATTGTAATAAAGCCTTTACACTGACTGTATGAGGACACGAAACTGGGAATATGGCGATTTAAACAGCTGAAGCTAATAATCCTAATAAACCTTTGATGCAACTTATGTATAAAAAACATACTGAATAAATGCTTAGTCAACAGAATCATGCTTGTGGGAAGTAATGGTTTTCAATCTTGCTTTAAAGTATTTCCATTGTGAGTATTCAGGAAAAGGCGTACTTTTCCTGTTTCACTTTTACGGCAAGCATTGTACTGTACTGAATCTCTTCACGTCTGTACTGCAAAATGATTGGTAATATTGGGATCTACTTTACTACTTCCTATATGTAGTGCCCTTACGGTTTGGTCATCATTTGAACCACAGCACCCCCCCCCCCCCGTTACTCTTAAAAGGTGGAAGGTTGAAATTTGATGTTCTCTGGTCTCTTTATGAAATGTATTCAGAAATTCCAGACGTGTCAGGTATTGTGGTAAATCATTCTGATTATAAAGAGAAAGAATCTTAGGTCACAGCTTCATCCCAGGCTTATACAAAAGCCAGACTGTTTCATCTAGTGATATTTTGACTCTCAGTTTCTCTGTCTCATACAGTAATAACAGCATTGATACGACTTAAGATATGCAAACTGTTCAGGCTTCATGGAATTCCAGATGTGTTCCTGAACTGTACTATCATTATTAAACTCTTTCGGTAAGTATGGATAGAATAGGCAATGTTTTTGGTAAGTTGACATGTCTCCCAAATAACGTGTACCTGCTGTTCTAAAAAGTTTGTTCTGCAAGTTAGAACATACAAAAAAAAAAAAAAAAAACTACAGTTTTTTCAAACAAATCTTTTTTTTTTTGTTGTTGCATAAATTGAATGTTGGTCACAGATGGCTTGTGTTTATTAATATATTTAAATTAAAGGGTTTTAATTAGTTTCGTTCTTTAATTAAAAAAAAAAAAATTTGACAATGGCCAGAAGCTCAGATGCAGTCCACCGAGCTTTTTACATTAACTAGCAGATTTTCATAATGTCAGCTATAATGCAAATGGAAAAATAATGAAAAAATGCTTGGGGTGTTCAAGTTAAACTGGGACTTGTAATGAAATTTCTTGTGATGAAGGTGAAAAATGATTGACATTTACAGAAGACTTCTAGCACAGTACGGTTATGAGGCACTTAGCTACTCTTAGTTGCAATAAAAATTTCATAAAAGATCCAACGTTTTTTAAGGATGCTGTATGTCTGTGAATGACGATCCCGGCTGAGGTGGCTCAGACTCACTGCACTCGTTCCGATGAACATTCAGTAACCTGATCCTTGAAAATCAACTGACACTTTGTCGCCAATTCACGGAAGACACGCATCTGTGTGTGGCAACTGTACACACAATAATTCAGAAACACCACTTGCACATGTCAAGAACTTGGCTGGGAGTTATTGCTGCATCTCCCATATAGTCCTGACCTCACTCCAATCCATTTCCACATGTTTGGGTCATTATAGGAGTTCCTGGGGAGCCAGCTTCAGAAGTAAAGCTTTCAGAACAAACATGGCTTTGGCATACTAAGAAAACTTTCTACCTTGATGGTATCCAAGTACTAGTGAAACACTGGAAAAAGTGCATTAGTGTAGCAGGTGATCATATAGAGAAATAAAGGTAGTCTCTCTTATTCTGCACAATCAAAAGTCCTGGTTTAACTTGAACACCCCTTGTACTAAGGAAGATGCTAAACCCAGCAAAAGTTTACTGCGGGATAAGAGTACAGCTGATTGTGACTCTACCTAAACCTCAAGCTCTCCTTCGCCTCAGAGATTCTGCAGTTGTGACTCACCTTTAACCGCAGTGGATGGTTCCAGAGAGGTACGCTGAAGAGCCGTACCTACCAGAAAAGTGAAAATTTCCATGTTTTCCATGTATAAGTCCATGCTTCATATCAAGGCTAAGCATTGTATCTGTTCAAATCCAAGCTTCATTTGATTATCTTACCTTGATACTGTATGTTTACATCTTAGAGATGCTACTGTTATCATAAAAACTGTCCTTAACTCATACTGGGAGTTTTATTCATAGTTTGCTCGTACTGAAATTCCATTCAGCACATTGAATACATTGAATGGGGCCACTTTCCCTCCTTTGTGGCCCTAAAAGTGTTCCATGATACATGTAATGTTTAGTGACATGACCAAGAACAGGACATCCCTCCAAAATTGACTACCAAGTTACTTTTGTACATTACTGCAGGAATCGTATTTCTATCTCCAGTTCTCTATATGAGTTACATGTTAATAACTGCTTCTTTTGAAGTATTGGCTATACATGATACAGGACATCTGGTCAGAAGCTTAAATATGCTCTCTTTGCTGATAATAAACAGATCTTCAGACACAGGATCCAACATGACTGTGCTCCAGTGCACACAGCAAGTACTATAAAGACATGGTTTAATGAGTTTGGTGTGGAAGAACTTGACTTTCCCTCACAGAATCCCTCACCTTTGGGATGAAATGGTATGGGATTGCGGGCTTGTCCAACATCATCCAGTGCTTGACGTCATAAATGCTCTAAAGAATGAATGGGCACACAGCCTTCCAACTTGGAACAATGGAAGATGTTATAGTTGCAAAAGAGGGACAAACTCCATATTGAAGTATATGTGTTTGGATACAATGACATTGCAGGGTTGGTTACATACTTTTGTTTATATATATCTGTGACCAAAATTTCTGAGAATGACACAAACATTATCTAAATATTAGCACTACCACCAGTCCTGTGTCATGCCAACAGTAAAGCATCCCGAGACCATTCTTGTGTGGGGGTCGCTTCTCAGCCAAGGACTGGGCTCAGTCACAACTTTGCCTAAGAACACAGCCATGAATAAAGAATCGGACAAAACATCCTCCGAGAGCATCTTCTCCCAAACATCCAAGAACAGCCTGGTGATGAACAATGCCTGAATGATAGAGCTCCTTGCTATAAGGAAAAAGTGAATGAAACATCAAATGGCCAGTAAACTCACCAGACCTTAATCCTATTGAGAACTTGTGGTCAATTTTGAATAGGTGTGTGAACAAACAAAAACCCACCAAGTTTGACAAACTTCAAGCATTGATGATGCAGGAATGCGCTGTCATCAGTCAGGATGTGGCCCAGAAGTTGATTGAGAGTGTGCCAGGGTGGATTGCAGAGGTCTTGAAAAAGAAGAGTCAACACTGCATTTATTTATTTATTTATTTATTTATTTTTGTATAAAATGAATGTAAGTATCAATTTTAATGGTAATTATACTTCAGTAGACCAAAGTAACACCTGACAAAAATATCTAAAAACACTGAAGCAGCAGGCTTTGTGAAAATGAATATTTGTGTCATTCTTAAAAGTCCCCTACACGTCTGTAGTATCGCGTAGAAGGAATCAATGGCCGAAAGTAAAAAAAAAAAAAAAAAAAAAACCGGTGACTTTTATTTTGAAACCGAGCTTTTACTCGCGCAGAGGAAGTTGTACGTTTGCCGCGACTCTACCGCTGAGCTCCTCGAGGAGTGTTTTTGCAGCTTCGAAAAGAAGACTAGCGCGTGTTCAGTTAAAGATGATGTGAAAGTATTGAGTCTGAGTCCGAAGGCGCAATGTGGAGATTAATTCCGGAAGAATCGGGGACAGGTAGCGAGTTTAGCCCAGCTTTTACTCAGCTGCAGAGAGCTACAGTTTAATGTGTTTCAGTTACAGACTTATACACTCTGTTTAATCACTGTCTATAATCAAGCATGTCATATTATATATATTTATATACATCCTGTCTATACATGCACAAGCTGAACATGTAGCCAGAAAGCTGCATGGCTCTCTGTGTGTACTTGGATTCATCCTGGTGTCAGTAAGATCAAATATTATTGGTAGGTGACATTGATGGGAAGTCAGGACTGGGACTGCTAATGAACTAATTCTAACAAAAGTAACCTTCGCACCTCCAGAGTTGAGGGTTCGAGTCCCATGTTGTTCCTGTGCTTGGTGGATTTCCTCCGGGTGCTCCGGTTTCCTCCGACATCCAAAGACATGTCGATTAGGTTGATTGGGATACCAAAATTTCCCATAGTATGTGAATGATTGTGTGTGTGTGTGTGTGTGTGTGTGTGTGTGTGTGCGCGCGCGCGCGATGGATTGTCACCCTCTATGGTGTACCCAATTCCGTGCCCTAGATAGTCTCCAGATCTCTTGTGACCCTTTACATGATCAGCAGTGCAGGTAATAAATGAGTAATACATATGATGATGTAATTGCTAAAAACAGCTTGTCATGCTTTCCAGGTCCAATCTCTTTGCTTGCGGGTAAGGAGTACATAGTGGGCCGTAAGAACTGTGACGTCCTTCTGTCCAATGACCAGTCGATCAGCCGCGTGCATGCCCACATCACCGTCACTGAGCAGGTGATAAATCACACACCGCTTCATTTTCACACAGTGTGGAATAACCAGTATAAAGCCAGGGCATAGATCATCTTTAACATCTGGCATATACACGCCTTACATACATACATGCATAATATTCCGAATTTTCCGACATTGTCTATTTCATAATCTTGATCGTCCATTCATTTCAGTTCAGTTCCCCAAAACAAATGTGTGACCTCTTCGGGTAATTCGAGTCTTCTTAACCCTTTGGCATCATCACTAAGACAAAAAAAAAAAAAAAACAGATTTGTTATCTTCTTAGGACAATAATAACATTCATTAATTAGTTTTTTTTTCTTTTCTTCAAACAAACCTCAGTATACAGTAGGCCTCTTCCAAACAGTTGAGATGTAACATTATGGTAAAAGTATAAATATATGAATTATTACCAAACTAAATAAATAATCAGATAAAATGAATAATGTAAAATGCTCATTTTTGTCTGGTGGTGCAAGAGCAGAAATGTTTTTCTTTTTTTTTTTTGGTCCATTAGGTCCCACGTTATTTCTCATCGTCTGCTACAAAGACATTAAAAAGGCGTACTGTTTAAAGACTCAACCGATTGGTAGAGATGGCTCGATTGGGTTATGTTCAACACATTCACATTTTTCAGTATGATATAGTGACTCAAAATGTGCTGTATGAAAAATCTTAGCAAAATGTTAAAGGGTTAAGTCAGTTGCATCTGAGTCATATTAGAGGATCATGTTGAGTTTGGAACTGGAAGCTGTATGTGCACGTTTGGGTAACAAGGCATGGGAAGATAATCAACAACAAGGTGGTGTGAAACGGCTGGCATTTAATATTGTGGGAGCTTTATACGTGAGGCAAGTTAATACTTGATATTGTATTGTTATTTCTTTGTTAATAACAGCATATGTTTTTTAAATATGTTACATTTATAAACATTTACATATTAGCATGGGATTGTTTTTATTTGTGTATAAATTACTATTGTAATATTATAATAAAAAGGTAGAACTTTTAAACTATTTCGTCTGAAATATGAGTGTTAATTTTTGAAATTCTGTGAAATATTTTTTTTTTATATGATTGAACCAGTGTGCAAGAAAAACTGAGCCACAATACCCATGTTCAGCAGTTCACTTTATACTTGAGTGACTTTTGACTGGATTTTGTTTTATATTGTTGTAGGCTGTCACACTGAAGGACAGTTCCAAGTACGGCACGTCTGTCAACGACAAGCGGCTAGAGACTGGAGCCACCAAGACTGTCTACGCTGGAGACAAACTGACGTTCGGGGTCTTTCAGAGCAAGTTCAGGTGTGTTCAGTTCATTTTTTAGACAGTTGTGCATCAGAAGTGAATGTTCATCCACGTAGGGCTGCTTTCAGGGCATCAAACAGGTTCCAGGTTCAATGTCTGGTGGAACGAGATGATTCTCTTTAAAGAACTTTCACCTTCCGTCCAAATTTTGTTTGCAGACATCCAAATGTTTCTTTTTATGCGCTTACGTGTGTTGTTTCAGCATCAGCTACACACTTGGACCACAAAAAAAAAAAAGAATAATTGTACGCTGCTCATTTCTGCAAATCACAAGTAGGGCATTGATTTTTGCTCACATAGCAGTTACAAATGAACTGATGTGACATGTTCACACATGGACAGCAGTGACTGGGGAGACAATAGACATACGACAAGACATGGCTTGGTGTGGCTAACCGGAGAGGAGATCATTTTTGACTCCTGAATATTGTTTGTCTCAGAGTTTATTATATTATATTATATTGTCCATTTCCTGTTCAATTGATTCGTCTCAGGCTGGAACTGGATTCCGTGGTTGTCTGTTCATCATGTGTTGATAATGACGGGAAAGCAGCTCTCTCCAAGGAAGTCCAGGCTCTTGGGGGGCGTCTGGTCAACACCTGGTCTCAGGAGTGCACTCACCTGGTCATGCCTACTGTTAAAGTCACCATTAAGGTTAGAAATGTCTCATCATGTTACGCCTTAAAATAAAGGGGGGGAGTGGGGTTGGAATCACAGGTGCTTATTTACTTGTAAATAATTTTACTGTATGTTTACTGGAAAAGTGGTCTTAATTAATCTACCTTTCAAGTGTAAGTTAATGTCTTGTCTCAAAAGCCTTTAAATGCAGTGTAACCTTTAACTTGTGGTAAATATGTTTTAATGGTGAGATCTACTAGAAAGTACATCTGGTGTAGAAGTGAACGTGTTGCTGTGTGTGTGTGTGCAGACGATCTGTGCGCTGCTGTGCTGTCGGCCCATAGTGAAACCCCAGTTCTTCACTGAGCTCTCCAGAGCTGTTCAGCAGAGGGAAAACCTTCCTAAAGCACAGAGGTAGTGATTCCCTCTTTTTAAAGTCTAGGCGAAATGAGTAGAACATAAAAAGTGAAAAACTGACAGGGTAGAACTAGAGTTTTGACTAGCAGTTTTTCTAGAGTATTTCTTTGCAGCATTATTTTATTTAACTGGTTCTGCCGACTCTTTTTTCGCATCTAGATTTTGTATCTGTGTTTCAAGCCCTGGTTTGGCCAAACAAATCCAAAGCGAAGATTCAATACATTCTCTGCTAACTGATATATTTTAATGTTTGCTTGCTTTTTTTTCTGATCGCGAGTCAAATCTTTCTCAGAGTACAGATGGTTTAAAGTTGACTCTCTAGTAGAAATATGGGAAAAAGTCTGTTTTTTTTTACATAGAACGGTTCTTTTGTGTGTGGAGATTCTCAGATCGCCACACTGATTCCAAAATGAATCTTTTAAAAATTACATTTTTATTGAATATATGTTGGAGTGCTAAAATGTTGCAGTTCCTCTGTAATCCTAAACTTTTCATAAATATGCAGGCAACATAGCAGCCGATATGGTAGAAGCTAATTATTTTCCAAGATTGTTTAGAATTGTGGCAAAATCTGAATCTTTTGGTGGGTGGGGGGTGGGGGGGATATTCATAAAATAGTGATACTTACAGAATTGCAATACAAATTGAATCAGCACCAAGGTATCGTGATATCGTAATCTTTAGCCTTTCATCTAATCTGGAAACTAGATCTGAATCAGGCTTTAAAGGGGAAGTGTGCTTAGACAAGATGATTATCTTTGATTACACACTAACCAAAACAAAACAAACAAAAAAACACATTCATACATGCAAGCGTAAATAAATAATGAATCATTCATATTTAATTTAGCTCCAAATGATATCTGATTTTTCAGACACCTTCTGTATTTAAATATGTGCTGTTCAATGCTGTAATTGTAAATGCCGTTCTGCATTCATGTAGGTGAAATGTTGGGAAAATGTCAGACAGGCCAGCAATACAAGCTATTCACAATATTTACATGCATTTACATGGTCTCTCTCTCTCTCTCTCTCTCTCTCTCTCGGAGTGTTATTCCTGGATAGACTTAATGGTTTAGTGTTATTGGACATACTGACATTAGCTTATCTTCCATGGTCTGTAGGTGGTGCCATTAGCCAGAGAGTTTTTGATGTGAACGTCGTGTTAAGAAATATTTCATTTGTGCATTGTTTTTCTTTTTCTTTTTTTTTTTGTCCATGCAAAGATGATGTAAAGCCCTAGCAGCGGTTCTCGTCTCTGGTGCAAAACCAATTAATTTATTATTTTCCTGTAATTCACTGGGGGAATTACGATAACTTCTTACTTTTTTCTTAATTTCTTTGTTACTTTTTTTTCTTGCAATAGTCTTACTTTGTCCCACTACAACAATTATAAATTTTCTAATATTAATTATAAATTCTCTTATATTAATTATTAATCCACTTGAAACAATTCTCTTATTAATTCTTGACATTTGCATGCGTGTTAAGCTTCAGGCCAGAGATCGATGAGCCGACTCTCATTAAAGAGAAGGTGGACCTGGGACCCCGTCAGGAGAGAAAGACTCTGTTTGCAGGCAAAACCTTTGTCTTCCTGAACTCCAAACAGGCAAGATATAAATTTCCATCTCATTTCTTTTTAACGTCTTAGCTCTGCCAATGTGAATTAATGGATTGTTTGTTTTTTTTTTTGGATCAAAAACAAGTCACGCATGCTTAAGATTTTGTTCGATCACCTTTAGCTTTGATTATGGTGTACAAGAAATGTGCTGGCTAATTTATGTGTGAAAATGATTCCTCATGTTCCCAGAACCACTCTTTACCAATTTCAGTCCTTTCACTTCCAGTCCTGGAAAACAGTTATGCCGTTGATAAAGGAAAAACAATTACCTGACCTAACAATCAGTGGAACCTGGACAATCAGTGCGTACAGGTCGTCCGCTGATTTTATTTTATTGCCATGTAACGTTGCTGAGTCTAGACCTGACCCCTTGAAGCAAACCCAGACCATAACACTGCCTCAATAGGGAACTAGGCATGATGGGTACATCGTTTTATGCACTTCCCTTGTTACCCTGATGCACCGATCCCTCTGGTATATGGTCTCATCAGATCACATGACCAGTATTTATACTCCCTAGCAAACTAAACTCATGTTTTTTAATTTGTCTCACTAATAGGTATTTGTTATGGCCACAATGTTGTTTAGTCCCAGTCCTGTAAGTACTCATGGAAATGGTCTAACTTGGACTATTAAACCTGGCTCTGATTTCTACTGCCGATTATTTATGGTGAAACTTCACCAAACGTTTAAGTGATCTCTATTTAGAATTTTTTTTTGTGACCACAGTTCTTTGGCACAGTTAACAGTTCAGTTCTATCCTATCAGATTTTAATAATGCATTGGACAGTTCTTAACCCAGTTTCAGCGAACTTCATAGTTGTTTTCTTTGCCTGATGCAGGTCAATAATTTAATCTTTTTGAAAGAGTGATGTTTTTTTGGCCATGCAGTTTTGTTGGCACAAAAAATTTAGTAGCTCATAACTTCTGTATGAACAACTGTGTTGCAAACAAATAAATCACTGTCAGTTCTTATTCAGAGTCCACATTTGTTTTTGACCAAATCAACATGGCTTTTGTGACTCATAAACCTTTTTAACCTTTTAAACACGTCCATTTATGTCCATTTTGTCAGCCTCTGGTGTTTTCCATTCGTCAGCGAGTCAGAGCTTGAAAGCAATGTAATTAATTCACTGAGCGCAGGGTAGGGAGCAGGAATGATGCTCATTATTTGATGATGTAATGAAATCGGTTCTGAGGAAACACCCTTAACCACTTTCCCTCTCACACACTTAGAGCTTAATAGTAAGGAAACTTTGCACTAGTCAAAGAATGGTGGTTCACATCCTCAGTTCTGAGTTGTCTTCACTTCGACTGTCATCAACTCAGCAGCCAATTTACTTTTCTCTAATCAATGTAGAGTCCGTGGTCATGTCCTTAAGGGATCAGTGGCCGCATTCAGCCTTTTTAATGGGGATTTCTTTGACGTTCACAATAATGACCTGAAGGTGATTGCCATGTTGGTCCTGCCTGTTACGGAAGGAGAACATTCACAAAAGCATGTGCATGTCAAAGCTTTTAAAAAGAGACAGTTACAGTGGAACCTCGGATTGCGAGTAACCTGGTTTACGAGTGTTCCACAAACCGAGCAAAGGTTTTTAATACATTTTTAATCGGAAACCGAGCAAGTATTAGTTTACGAGCGCAGAGTATCAAGTACTCTTGTTTTTTCCCGTTAACACGGTGTTTCCGCTGTGTTTATGCGTGTGTCCGTTTGTTGTGCAGCTTAAAAAGTCATTCCCTTAGTATACGCTCACACCAGTCTCATAGAGATTTCCTTTTTTCCATTAAAACGGTGTTTCCATTGTGTGTGTGTGTGTTGTGTGTGTTTGTTGTGAAACTTAAAAAGCGACGTGGAGAGAGGGAGGAGGAGTGTTACTGTGTAAAACGAGGCGAGGGAAGGGGCTAATTCCACACACACACGGCGCCTGCGTGCACCAACGGAAACACTTATCTGTCTGGATTTATTTGTACTTTTTTTAAAGGTAAAGTGCAGATTAATTTGTTTTATTTTCATTTTATAGATTATATTAATTATTTTTATGTATTTAATTTTGGGGGCTGTGGAACGAATAATTTAAGTTTTCATTATTTCTTATGGGAAAATAATGATTTGGTTTACAAGTGTTTTGGAACACGAGCCCACTTCCGGAATGAATTATGCTCGTAATCCAAGGTTCCACTGTGTTAGACAAGGTAAATCATTGCACAAAAAGATTAAACGAATCATTCCTTATATAGGAATGAGGTAGGTGTGGTCTTATCTAATCTTAGGAAATATTTGTGAGATACATGCTAATCTAACATACTGTTGCACAGGATCCTTGACTGTGGTTAGCCATAGGGTGTTTATTTATTTATTTTTTAGCAGCAACACTAATGGCGACTATATCTGGTCACATCACACCTTTCCATCATTCATTATTTTCCTGTAAATGCACTCACATTGTATATATCCAGAGTGAAGAAAAGAGCTTAGAATATCACTTTGGCCCTCTCACACCCAGACCACATTTTCTTTGAACTTTTGCCCTCTGGTTGGTGCTATACAGCCCTGAACACCAGGACAGTCAGGCACAAGAACAGTCCCCCCCGGTAAACACAGGTTGACGTTCTTCTCACTGTGCTATAAATATACAGTATGTCCAATATGATATTTATTCGACTTATTTGATTAAACCGTACATCCAACTCCATTTGTTTTGTTTTTCTTTCGTTTGTGTTGTGTGTCTTTTCTCGTCCCTGGAAGCTCTGATACTTTGCACAGGCAAACCTACTTGGCAATAAAGCTCTTTCTAATTCTTCTGATTCTTCTTGGATTCCGCAGATGAAACGCTTAAGCCAGGCCATCAGTTTCGGAGGTGGTAAGAGCCAGCTTTTGGAAGAGGGAACTCTGCCTGTGTCACTCCTAGAATCTAGAAAAACTTGTGTGGTTGATGTGACAACCGGATCGTCTCAACCTCTGATACCGCCAACTACCAAGAAGTGCGCAGAGTCGATCAGCTTGATTCTACAAAGGTAACTTAGGGTGACTAGGGCTTTTTTTTATGGAAAAAGATTGGCGTTGTTATTCGTGTATTTGTGTTGTACATGTCTTGCGCAAAAGAAAACAAAAAATGGTCCCAGCATCCCCCCAGTTTTTTATTACATTTCTTTTAGCAAACGTTTGATAGTGATGAAGACTCTGAAGGTAAGTGGAGATTTAGCAGATCCCTGGGTGTTTATTTGCACTGCCTCGTGGACTTCAAGTTCATATACTGTATGTGTTTGTGTTCGTTCACCAATCCTCTGAAAGCACAAAGAACCACCCAAAAGTTCTGTCGCATATCGATAATGAGACACAGTTGAAAATCAGTTCACCTTTTCTTCTTCCGCAGCTTTAACACTTCCCTCTTGCCTTAGTGATACTAGTGAAATAATGTGAGGATATGTTATTGATAGAGACTTCACCAAACCTCTGTAAGTTGCTTTGGGTAAAAAGAATCTGCCAAATGTCATAAATGTAGCTGAAAATGTCTATGTCCCTTTACCTGACCTGATCTTTAACTTTACATGACTCGATATAAAGCGAAAAAAGAATGCGAAATGCGTTTTTTTTTAAGACAATACAGTAATGTAAATGCAGATAATCCGTCCTAGCCACCCAAAAATATTACCATATCACCAAGTACCAACACTATAATAATACTAATTTTATAAATTATTAAAAAAAACATGCAAATAAAGTAAAATATGAAATAAATAGACATCAAACGTCACTGAACCATAATTTATGTTTTTTCTTGGCACTGGCTGCCTTAAAAACGATACTAAAAATGACCCCCTTTTCTTCTTCCTGACATTCTTGACCTATAGGACCCAAAGTTCTATGTCTTCACTAAATCCTGCACGCAAACATGTTTTTATCGGCTTCCGGAAGTATGTTGATAATGTTCGCATTCCTAGGGCAAATGTCTTGCAAAATTTTAGTTCTTAAGGCAATGTCTCGTTATAACAGTAATAATTGCTACTACTATTGAAGGCAGGAAAATATTTTAGGAATTTCAGAAAATATCTTGTCCTTATGTGCTAGGACAGATTTGCTGTTTAACACATCATCAGATCAGCTTCGTGGTGCTGTCTTGGGTTGATGTTTGAATTTCAGAGTGCCGTGTTGTTCATTTGCCAGAGCAATACTGCAATCCTGCCTAATTCAGCAAAACTGTTCTCTCCCTTTCAATCTCTCTTGCTGGCACAGAAATGGTCTACGTTTCATTGCTGAGTCAGAGATTGGATTGGCCGCCATTTATGTCAATAATCAGACACACTGCAATCCCTGCTCGTCTCTGGATTCAGGTGAGCACACACACACACACACACACACACACACACACACACACACACACACACACACACACACACAAGGAGAATATTATTGCACATTATGGTGACATTATAGTGCTGTACTAAGACAAGTGCCCATGATGAGCCAACATACAGTGCTGTAAAAAAGTATTTGCCCCCTCCCTTTTTACATTTTTATGGCATATTTGTCACACTTAAATGACTCAGATCATCAAACAAATTTTAATATTCCACAAAGATAAGTTTTTAAATGATGATTTCATGTATTAAGAGAAACAAATCTGTCCAAACCTGCCTGGCCCTATGGGGAAGTAATTGCCCCAAAACAACATAACTGGTTGTGCCACGCAACTGGCACTGAGTCAGAGGAATTTTGGCCCACTTTGTTTGCCGCAGCATCTCAGTCATATTTAAGTCTGGACTTCGACTAGGCCAGTCAACAAAACAAAAGTTTTCTTTTTCTTTTTTTCTTTTTTTTTTATTACTTTTTTTGAGCCGCTGGAGCTATTTATTTTTCTTCAATAAATAAAATCATTTAAAAACTTCATTTTGTATTTACTACTGTATATTATTACTGTTACTGTATTTTGTTTGATGATCTAAATCACTTAATTGTGCAAAAAAAAAACAAAAAAAAACAGGAAGGGACAAAAACTTAGCACTGTAAGATCACTTAATGCTAATTTGCTTCTTTTGTACTTTAGAATCTGTTAAAATGAGGCCAGCGATTCCTGAAGCGACGCTTTCCCAGAATGCAGCAGTGGATGAGACTGTACTTCATGGAGGCTCCTTAAACATCACTGCCTATGTTGTTAATACTGAGCCATCTCAGAGTTTCAGCAGGTTTGGACATTTCATATAAGTACAGTACATTGCAATAGGTCTTGGTCATTATAAATTTACCTGAGGTTTAGAAATCGGTAATTTAGGGTTAGTTATAAATATTAATAAATAATAATAATAATATAATATAATCAAAATAATCATAATTATTATTACTATAATAAATATAGTAATAAAATATATTAAGGGGTTGGAAATATTTGGTAATATTTTTGGGTGGCTGGAACGGATTATTTGCATTTCCGTTATTACCTATGGGAAGAAAACATTTCACAATATGAAATATCCTTATGTGTTACCTCAGTTCTGATTTAAGACAGACTTAAAAAAACAAACAAAAAAAAACCCTCGAACTATTTCTTTAAGATAGTCAGTCTCTAGCAATTTTGCCCAGAGGATAAATGACATGTGGAATGTGTAGTCTGAGCCAAAACACCGATCCTTTCAGCGCCTTACACAACATATTAATAATAGACCGGTTATATACTGTAAATGAAGCATTTACGAAACAAAGATGAATCACTGTTTGCTTTCTTACTTTTGTTCCTTTTTCTTTATGCCAATTCAGTTTTATTTGTATGGTGCTTTAAACGAAACAGCACTGGCATGTGACAAATATACTGTACAGGTCTAAACAGTCAAGAAGTGAGATAATATTACGACAATGTAAAAGATCTTAGAAGAAGTTAATGTCATTTGAATAAAAGTCTTATAAAAGCACAATTCTATTTCTATCACTCTTCTAGTTATGGCCGGTACAGCTCTGTAGGTCAGGGGTGGCTAATCTAATCCTCAAACGGCTGCTATGGGTGCAGGTTTTTATTCCAGTCAAGCAGCAGCCACACCTGAGTGCACCTGTTTAAACTATTAATCTTGGCTTTAATCAGATGATCAGGTGTGGTATCGCTTTGATCGAAATGATAACCAGCACCAGGTCTTGAGGGCAACCTTTTCTAGCATTGCCTGCAAAAGGAGGGAGAATCATAACTTCAAAGAACTCCAGAACAAAAGACGAAAGCTCAGACGCAGGTGATCAGAATTATGTCGAATTAATAAAAACAGAATCTGTTCGGGTTCAAATGTTTGGTTGAGTAGGCATGTTTTTTTTCCCCTAGATATCTGAGTGAAACCGTGACTCTATAAGATATCTAAAAAGCAATTCCCAAATAGACAAGTTTTTTTCTTCCATAGGAAGGACGTATGCGGGACCACAGCTGTGGGTGAGACCCCAGAAAAACGGCCTACAAATCCAATGTGTCCAACATCATCCAAGAAGCCTCCAAGGCCCCCGGAGCCACCGGCTGCCTGCTCTGAGCCTGTGTCATCATTCAGCGAACTACGAGAAGAAAAGAGGTCTAATTCGGAGGGCCAGAAGAGTGATAGATGTGCGAAATTCGCCAGTCCTTTAAGCAGCAGCGCCACATTCAAAAAATCCCCACAGAAACAAGTGTCGCTCACTTCCTACTTCAAGCCTACCAACAAAAAGAGGCAAGGCTCTACTATCATAGCTCTCCTCCGCTTAACATATTATCAGCCAAAACATGGTATTGAATGTTCAGATATGATTATATAACACGATATTTCATAACACCTAATGCTTCTTATCTTCATATTTAATTAAAAAGAATCACATTTTCTTAATACAGTTTCCTGTCCTTTAATGTAGTGTCCGTAACTTTTTTTGCATTCAGATCTTCCAATGATCTTAACAGTCATTCAGATAAAACTTGGCAATTTTAGATTTCATATGAAAAGACAAGCCTGCAAAAAGTTTATTATTCTAACGTGCAAAATTGTTAAGATATGAATTTGACATGGTTACAGACACTACAGATTGTTTTGCTTTTTAAGCTATTGCTGATTGCTTAACTTAAGCAATATTTTTTACAGCTCATATGCTTTTAGAAGCTTACACTAATTTTAATATCAATACTCATAAAGAAATTTGAACAATTAGAATTTGAATTGATTATTGTTTGAAGCAAGACAGTATACTGATAGAAAAAGGCTATTTTTGGGGCATATATAAAATCATACCTCCAAAACGCCTGAGGTTAGCAACTTTTTTGGTAAGCAAGTTTGGTTACTTCCATGTCGAAGTAGCTTCATTGACACACACATTTCCCTATTATATATGTAACTTAACATAAAATTTTTTTTAAATGAGCACTAATATTGTGTTTTGGCCTCATTTCCAAATGCCTCTTTAATTGTTGCGTTAAAGACTATTCATAATCTATTCATAATGTCCTTCTGCAGGCTGCGTGAGGACAGTACCGACTCCGAGCTATCCGAAGCCAAACTCTCCAGACGAGAAGATGAGGGAAGCAAGGAGACCAAGAACTCTAATGTGGCTCCTTCTCTAAAATCCTCTTCCACCAGATTCGGTTCACAAACGGGCCGAAGCCAGCAGAACACGACCTCACGCTGCAGTGTTAGTGGCAGTCTCGGTTTGGGTTCGGCTCCTGCCACAGGTTCCGGATCAGGTAGCGGCGAACAAAATCGAGGCCTGAATTTCGATTCCGATTCGAATTTCAGTTCCAAGAAGAGGAAAGAGCCGGAACAGGACCCTGCAGCGCCCGCTGATTTAGACGTTTCTCTGGAAGAGCTCGAGTCCATCATGTCTGTGGACATGGACGAACCTCTGCAGCCCACGGCTAATAAGAAGCAGCGTTTGGAGCAAGGGGAAGGAAGCAGAGCCAGCGCAGGTGGGGATTGCAGTGGTATATTCAACAAGCAGAGGAGAGCAGAGGAACACCGAAGCACAAGCTGGAACTCGGAACAAGACAGGCAGAAATCCACCAGACGGGACTCGGAGAGAAAGCCACGGCTCACAACCAGTACGTCTCAGGGACTGGAACGGGAACAGCACAGTTTACGCACGGAATACGTACATGATGAGTGTGAAGCGTTAGATGTCAAAGAAGAGCAAGTTTCTTTTCTGTTGGTGAGGGAACCTTATGTCTACCTTTGTCATTTCTGTTCTCAGGTTTAGTACCTGGTCTAAGCAGGAGTACCTTAAATTAGTGTTCTAGTGTTGTTCTTTATGTTGGCGTCTTTTTTTTTTTTGACTTTATTTTAGAGTTGATCGGAAAGTTTCATTTTGTGCCAACGTCTACTGCTTAGCTGTAGCATTTATTATACAGTGGTGGCCAAAATGATTGAGACAAAAAATAAATTTTTAATGATTTAATGACATTCTCAACTTTTTATAATAATGATGACCAGGATAATGAGAACACTTTGGTATTTTATGCATTGAAATTGCTTTACAACAATCAGTGTTTAGCATGAAGTTCTTCAAAAAGGCGTCTACTCTCTGGCGTCACTCGCTCAACCTGTGCCTGCTTGATTGCTTCCTGGAGCCCATGTCCAGAAGACTGTTACTGCCTCCTTCATTATCGTCCGGGTTTAGGTTTGGAGATGACCCGGCCACGGCTCCAGAAGCTGAATACCACTGTCACGTAGCCGGTTTTTCCACAAGATTTTCAGTTTGTTTGTGCACAGTAGGACATATATAACCTGTTTGCGCACAGTAAGAAATATAATAACTGTCGTCTTAATACTTTTGGCCACCGTTGTATAAGATTTGCTTCCTTTGTGAAGTCGGTATTTTACATGAACTAGTGTTCACGCCACGCAAGAGAGATAATTCAATTTACTAAAGGGGAAGGGTCAGGAGATATAAGAATCCCGTCGACGTTATCTGTGTGAACTTTGAACTGAAGTCATTTTATGTATCACAGAGTTTTTAAGAGAAAATAAGACAAGATGGTGGTTTCTTTACATGGTTAATGCAGTAACACTGTAACAACCACCAGGAGCCAGTAATTATTAAGTAGGACTTGCTCTTGCTATTTTCTCACTTGACACAAATCTTTCCGATTTATTTATATATATCATAACGTTTCTTTTTTTTTCTCTCTCTTTCTTTTAGATTTATAATGATCAGAATGTTGTTGTGGATCAGATTGTTGAATGTCATTTCATTTGTAGGAAACTAAAGTCCAAGATGGTTCCATCAAACACAAAGAGGAGACAGCGGTAAAGGAAGAATCCATGGTAGGTTTTTTTTTTTTTTTTTACTTATTTTTAATTTTGAAGTACTGAATTAATTTTTTTCCCTGAACCAGAGAAAATGACAATCGATTATTCTAATAAATCTCGCTCTAATGCTGCTGTGGGTTCATAGGGCTCAAGCTCAGGCTCTGGTCCTGAGAAAGATCCTGACCTTCCTAGGAAGCTTTTGCAAGTCCAGTTTAAGTCCCTGACTATGAGCGCCCCTAGCAGGACGAGGGCCGAGCTACTACAGAACCGCGATCCCAATGGAAAGAATTTTAAACGTTTCCGTAAGGTCAGTCATGTAACAATTGATATAATGAACTGTAATAATGACAAATATGTACCTCTGTCGATTCCAGGCTCACTCACTATAGTGTTTGTTTTAGGTCCCCGTTCCTGGGATTCAGGGGCTCCCAAATATCATCGGCGGCTCTGATCTGGTGGCTCATAACCGAAGCAAGAACTCAGAACTCGAGGAGTGGCTTAAGGATGCAGCTGAGGTAAGAGAGAAGGGAACGAAATCTGTCTAGCTTAAAGAAGAGCAAACAGACGATGAAAAAAAAAAATCCAGCGCTATAGTACTGTGCAAATTCTTGAGTCACCCCCATCTCTTTATATCCTGCTTCCAAAGAGCCAAGAGGAATAATTCTCCAGACGTCTCTGTACATGACCAGTTTCAGAAGATTTTTGTTTAAGCCACACAGTGACCTATGAATCATTCATGCATTGAAAAACATCTAACTAAAGTTATGAACCAGTGAGAAATGGCGGCTGATGAGAGATGATCAGGCCGGTGAATAGTGTACTGGAGATGCTGAATGCTGAGGGGTTGGAACAGACGAGAGGGGAAATGAGGTTGCTGATGAGGTTGTTACATACCGTAAACAACCATTTTTTAAATTTTATCTTTACCACTTTGCAGTCTGCCACAGTAAAACATATGTGTTCCCATTTCTTTGTTTTAAACTAAGGCATTTAATTGAATTGAATATAATGGGAAGAAATGAGGGGTGACTCAATATAAAAAAAAAATAAAAAAAATTAAAATACTGAGATTCATATCACTTTTTTTTTTTCCAGCAAGAGAAACAGCAAGAACGAGAGGAGACTCTGGGTGATGATCTGTTCAGGTATGACATTTACTCTCAATGGTGTGGGAGTGCTTGCTTTATTTTACATTAGTCTTTTATGCTTCTTGGATTGTGTGGGCATCAAAATAACCTCATCGGGGGGGGGGGGGGGATTTAGCATTGTCTCTTTTCTGTTTAGGCTTAACTTAAAAGACACGCAGCTCATAAATCAAGCATCATAAACACCCACTGATTAATTACAGGATTTACTGCTTCTATCCATTCACAAGCAGATCTGGCCACGCCCTAACTGAGATACAGGATTATCTTGTTTTCGAACCAAACCATTACACAACCCACACATACACAAGCAATCATGCATACCAGCACGAGCGTGCGTAAACACCACATTTACCTCCCACGCTGCCCTTTGACCCTGCCAAATCAAAGTGGATTTACCCAGTGGCACTAAGCTGTCATGGCATGCTGAAGACCAAAGCCTGCTTTTGTGACAGCAAAGGCCGATCCAGACAGTAAGTTGCTATAGTACATGAAACAACAAGAGAGTGAAAAGGGAGAGTCCAGCTGCGTGTTTAGTTCTGGCCCGCTATGATCAAACGCTCATACATACCAGCTTTGATTGCAGTAACTTTATATAACACGTTTTCTTATACATGCAAAATATTTTTAAAGGTAGAAATCACTGCTGCTGTCTTTGCAACATTAGTGTAAAGTAGCGTTCTAACAGTTGTGATAGTTTTTTTATATTATGATATGTACCTATTTAAATGCACTGGATTTTAAAATGAATTTGATACTCAAACTATTGACAACCTCTACAGAAATTCCACATTATGCATCTATTACCAGTAATAAATTGCAGCTTTTGAGATGAAATAATCTCACAGGTTCATCGTGATTCCAATGTTTTTACAATTTAATTGTGCAGCACTACAACCAGTCTCTCGTCGTTGTCCCCGTCCCCCCGTCCTCCCGTCCCCCGTCCCCACTCTCTCTCTCTTCAAGATAAAAAGGCAGAAACAGCTTGTATTCAAGTACTCATCCTGAAGGCCATTATAAAACATTTTCATTCTTTATAATCAGGTTTAGTTATTCTTGGACATGACATCAAAGAAGAACAATTGAATTGAAGAACAATTGAAATGAGAAAAGAAAGTATGGTTAGATGTAACACGATTAATAGACTGTATGAGGGACAACTTTTAATTAAATCAAAGTCTCTCTCTCTCTCTTTATACACAAATAGTACACTTGATCATAATATTATCATATTTAAGTTTTTATCTTAAATAAAAAGTATTTATAATGCATAGTGATAAAGTAATTAATAGTAAATTAGTTGGTAGTTAATAAGTTTTATTCAGTACAGACCAAAAGTTTGGACACACCCTCCCATTCAAAGAGTTTGAATTTGTATTTGGCAAGAAAAAAGCAGCTAAGTAAAGAAAAACGTGTGTCCATCATTACTTTAAGAAATGAAGTCAGTCAGTCCAAAAAATTGGGAAAACTTTGAAAGTGTCCCCAAGTGCAGTCACAAAAACCATCAAGCGCTACAAAGAAACTGGCTCACATGTGGACCGCCCCAGGAAAGGAAGACCGAGAGTCGCCTCTGCTGCGGAGGATAAGTTCATCCGAGTCACCAGCCTCAGAAATTGCAGGTTAACAGCAGCTCAGATCAGAGAGCAGGTCAATGGCACACAGAGTTCTAGCAGCAGACACGTCTCTAGAACAACTGTTAAGAGGAGACTCTGTGAATCAGGCCTTCATGGTAGAAGATCTGCTAGGAAACCACTGCTAAGGACAGGCAACAAGCAGAAGAGACGCGTTTGGGCTAAAGAACACAATAAAGAATATATATGTTTGTTTGTTTGTTTTTTAAGAAAGAAACATTTTTACATATTTCTTTTTTGCATAAATATCGCAAATTAAAAGCTTGGTTTATGCCTCTAAGCATAAACCAAAGCTTTTCATTTTGCATATTTCTTGCAAAAAAATAATAGTGATCAGTTAAAATAAGAAATAGTCAGCAAAAATTATGTGAATAACAAGTTTGAAAGGAGAGATTATTGTACTGTTTTTAATATTAACCTGAGAGAGAGAGAGAGAGAGAGAGAGAGAACGAATTAGCCAAGGGAAAGGAAAGAGTTTGTTAAAGGCTCGTGGTTGTTGCCTAGAGACCGGAATGCAGCTCTGGTGTAAGTCTTGCGTTAAAATGGTGCCATTTCTCCTGCACACACACACACACACACACACACACACACACACACACACACACACCAGGTTTTCCTTCAGCCACCTATAACTGTTTGAACTCTGAGTCATGATGCTTGGCCAATTGAGCACAGAGAAAGCACATCACATGAGACAAAAGTAAGATCAACGTGGCTTCTCTGTCTCTTCTTTTGCACTGCCGCTCTCTTATTCTTCCTGATCTCACCTTGTGTCTCCTTGCTCTATATTCTAAAGCCCAGATACAGTACTGTGCAAAAGTCCTGAGCCACCCCCTCATATCTTCATATTAAATTAAACGATGTAGATTAAGTTAAGGAAACAGGAACACATGTTTTACTACAACCTCATTTCCCCTCTCGACTGTTAAACCCATTCAGCATCAGCAGTATAAGAAACACTGGCCTGCAGCTGCACCTGTTTCTCACTGGTTCATGCCTTAAGTTAGATGTTTTTTCTGCTTAAATGATTCAAGTCCATGTACGGCTTAACAAACAAAAAGCATTCGTCTGAAACTGCTCAGGTACAGGGACTGGACTGAAACTGAGCCAACAATGAGAGCCAAAAAACAAATCCTTCAGGAAGTCTGGAGAACTATTCCTCCAAACTATATTAAAATGCTCTTTGGAAGCAAAATATAAAGAACTGAGGGGTGGCTCAAGACCTTTGCACAGTACTGCATTTACCTAAATGTAGCTAGGATTAATTGATTAATTAATGTCATATTTTAGCTTCAATTTGTACAAGTTCATCACTGTGCTTGATATTAAAGGAAAGTCTTTTTTCCCCTTCTATTGTTTATTTTTTCTTCTGTAGGTACAATCCAAAGACTGTTAAAAGAAGATGAAGATTGTTCATTTCCAGGTTCGCTGATTTGAATGTTTAAGCAGCAAAGTTTAAGTGTTTTTTCAATAGTTTGAGATTTAAATTTTTAAGCAATTTGTCAAATTTTGCCATTTTGCACATTATTTTCAAACCATCATGAAAGACATGGTGTGTATCGTTCCTAAAAATGCAAATTTCCACATTTGGTTATTTTCTTCGTAAGCCTTCAGGTTTCACTTCACTTTCAGACAGCTTTTTCCCCACAGCTCCAACAAATATCCATAATAAATCACCTATTAAAAAATCTGGCATGTATTACGACCAAGAATTGTCATGTACTATTGATAAAATAGTGTTTCTGGATGAGAGAAGTGCCAATTTTAAAACACTACAAATACAGTATGTGGAATACATGCTGTCGAACAGCTGCCCAAATTAACGAATGTTTTTTATTTGTATCATTGTTTTATATTTTTATTTTTGTGAAGCATGTCGGTAAAGAAAAGCTAACATGAAGGTTTCACGAAATTCAGCAAGTATTAAGATATTGTCAACACACTTAACATATTGTCAAGCTACCAGTTCTCTATATTTTCAAATGATCAAGTTGAAGCTCACAATTATTACAGTCCTGTATTAACATAAAGCCAAGACACACACCAAAGTTTCAGAAAAATTTTATTTGTCCCTAATAAAATGATGTCTACAAAACTTGTATCAAAACTTTTTGTTTAAATTATACAATTTTGAGCATTCACACAAATTCTGATGGTGATGGAACACATTCCATTTCTTTCTTTTTATTTTGGCAAATCAACTGAATCTACGGGCTTTTTTAGGCTACCATGCTGTATACCTTACCTGTTGTAAGGACACGCATAGTAGGAAGAATAACGTACTGTAGTCATGACTTGTAGCAAGCAGTGGTGGACGAAGTCCACAAATTCTGTACTTGAGTAAAAATACAGATCCAGTAAAATAAAATATATATTTAAAAAAAATTCAGTTTTACATTTCTACTTGAGTAAAAGTAAAAAGGTCCTCGCCTTCAACTGTACTTAAGTATCAAAAGTTAAAGTACAGTCATTTAGTGCTCTGATGTTATTATTTTCTAGGCTTTTGCTTAGTCTGATCATTGAGAAGACTCCTGTGTCATTCTGGCCACAGATCTCTTAATATAAGCTCATTAAATGTTTATTCATATTACCAGCCTGAAGTGAGACCACTGAAATGAACCAATCCCAGAAAATCAACGTTTCATGTGTTTTGTGGGTAATACAGCAGATTTACTGGATTCTTTGATAAATCAGCAGATATTATATCATCACAGTAGAACTCCACTACTCCAGCTGCTAACTGTTCCAGCATCATCAGCTGCATGCAGAACTAGTCCAGAGAGATTTTATTGACACAAGTACCCAAGTGTTGACATTGAATGTTTACCGCTACACGATATGAGAGTGTTCAGCTGATAAGCTTTGTACACTAAGGTGAAACAGTTAGATAGCTAATGGGAATGGATGGAACTTCAAGTGATTAATAGTTCCAGCCTGCGTTGCTGTTGTATCGGGTTGCCATGGTAACGCTTTGCTGCTTTAGCGTTACAGATTATTTAGGTAGGTGTTTTTATTTAAGTGCCTGGGGAAGCACATAATCGAGGTAATGCTGGATTAATTTAAAACACATACATTAAAGGATTTAACTACCAATTATAGAAAGTGACCCCTAGGACAAAAATGGGCCTATACGCATTTGCTCAGATTTAACGAAGAATTTCAGAGGCAGTCAGAGAAAGCGAATGAATCTTTCTTCTGTTCCGCAACTTTTGAAACCTTTCAAATAAGACCGTGGATGCTGAAGTGGTCAGTTAGAGTCGGGACTTTTTTCAGGCACTTTTCGAGGAGCTCTGTGTTGTAGGCTGTTCCACTGATATTGTAATAGTAACGTCTACGTTCGCTAGGTAGATACAACCAGCAGGTCAAATCAGCCAATATAATGTGTGTGCTGTTCCCTGATTGGTGTTTTTTCCTACTCAGAAGTAACGACAGATGTTGCATCATTTAGTGGCATAGAAATTACAATGTATTGGACTAGAAGGAAAAAGTCCCCTGAAAAGGTAACGCAGGGATAGTTAAAAAATTTACTCAAGCACAGTAATGAATTACATTTACTCTGTTAGTGTCCACCACTGGTAGCAGCACTGTTCAATCTTATCTGAACAGGTGTGCCTGTAGGCTTTCGTTCCAGGCAAATAGGAGTCACCAAGAGACCAAAATCAAATGAGTAAATAGTGTTCGGTGATAATCATGCCTGATGTGAAGTATGGAACTAATAAAGTAGAATAAAAACGTGTAGGATCAAGTATAATTAATTATTCAACAGTTCACAGCTTTGTTTAGGTAACAATGGATACACAAGAAAATAATTTCTAAGTGAAAGTGTCTGGCCTAACCAATCAACAATTAATAAGACAGATTAGATATTTTGTATGGGGAAAAACTCAACTGTAAGCCTAAGATAATTTTTCCAGTGATTAAGGCCACTTCTATTTTACACATTTTATTAAAGTGCCTTAAAAGTAATTAGTGTCCATCAGTTTCTCAGTCTAAAAGATGATACAGTACACTGCCTGGCCAAAAAAAAAAAAGCCATTTTTTCATTCAGGTGGAGGTGCTTTCACACATCCGGGCTTTATTCTGTTTAAATCAAAACCTAGTGCGTTTGCAGTCTCGGTGTGATTTGTTCCGTCGAGTGTGAACACGGTATTCACACCCGGGTGCAGACCAAAACAACCCCAGAAAGAGGTGGTCTCGATGTGAATCACATGGGGAACACCTGGTGTGATCCTCCTGGTGTAAGAACATACCGAACCAAAACAGCATCTATGGATGGATCTTTGGAAATATTGTCTCTTCGACAGCTGAGCATGTCACAGTTCAGCCTCATGATATGTCTACCTTCGGTGACTCCAGTGCATCAACATGTATTTTTTCACAGTGTATGATCTGAAAACTGTATGATTTGCCGTAAGTGGTAAATGCAATCAATGTAATAAGGACTGACCAGGGTGACATCGTACTGTAGGTTAACCTCCCTCTCTCCCATGTCACAGAAATATGCAGTATACAAAGGATCTTCTTCCTGTATTTACGTTTTTCCTTCCTGCTGCAGACACATAAGACCAATAAGTGGCGTGGATGTTCCTGTGGGGTTTGAATTGATGGTACACTTGAAAAGAAACCGAACCAAAAACAGTTCAAATCAACCAACTCGTCATGTGATTCGGACCAGAGCAAATTAACTAAGGTGTGAAAGCGCGAGACAAGAACTCACAGAATTTGGATTAAACAGCTGTTTGGCAATAATTAAACCACTTTTTAGTGAGATTAGTTGGGGGAAAAAAGGCTTCGGATTTCTTGGGAGCATAAAGATTGTACTTGGAAGCAATGGAAAATGTTCATGTGGTCTGACGAGTCCAGACTGACCCAATTCCAGAGCATTATTGTAAGAAGGAAACGCATGAAGCGGTGCACCCGTCATGCCCAAGTGCCACACTACAAGCCTGTGGAGGCAGTGTTATGATCTGGGGCTGCTTCAGTCTGGTCTGGTCTAGGCTCAGCAACGTTATGTGGCAATAAAATGAAGTCAGCTGATGACCTGAATGTACTGAAAGACCAGCTTATCACATAGGGCATAGGGACTTTTCCAGATGGCAAGCCAGGGCTTAAATTGTGAAAGAGTGGTTCTGGCAGCATGAGGAATCATGTTCATAGTCCAGACCTCAACCCCATTGAAAGTCTCTTTAACTTGTTGGAGAAGACTTTACGGAGTGGTTCCATTTTCTTATCATCAGAACAAGATCTTGGGCAAAAATGAATGTTGTGATGTTGCAGAAGGTTGTCAAAACAATGCCATCATGAATGCATGCTGTAATCAAAGCTAAAGGTGGTTTGGCTGGGCAGTGTGCTGTATCAAGACTTGCCTTACCTAAGCACTCTTCATACTGTATGTGAGGGGGGTATTTTACATATGTGGAACCAGAACCAGGCCATATTTAACTCACTTCCTGCCAGTAAATCCAATTGTGGTCGCTCCCATAGAACGTTTGTAGAATCGTGGTCATAATTGGCACTGTTTCTAGTTAATTAAAGCACAGCAACACTAACCAGGGTATAGCAGTTACAAACAATGTGTGCATAAATTCTGTAATTAAGTTGCATGATCACCCAGTATTCACTCTTGGTTAAGTCTTTCCTTGTCCCATGAGCTTCATATCTGACTGTCTGCTTGCTTGGGACTAGAAGGCATATTGGGATCTTTGCCTCTGATGGGTCTCCTAAAGGAAAGAAAACACGGTAGTATGTGCAACATCATGGCAACCTGCACCTTCAGCCTGAGTAACCTAAAAAAACGAGAACTTTTGGCACATTATTTCACACGTGATGATAAATACCTGTTTAACCCATTTTGTTGGACAGCAATCCAACAGGCTTTTTATATTCTCCACTAGCCTATAGTCATATGCATATTTCACTTACTTAAAAAATGTTAAGAAAGCTTGATAATTAAAAATATACTGTATGTACTCACTTAGTTAATAGTAAAAAATAATTTGCCACTTTCTTTACGCAAATTTCGTCAAATACTTCAGACAAATCCCAATCCTCCTCTACTATCACCCTTATCAGTGATCATTTTTCCTTTCTTTTTCATCTGGTTCAGTCTCTTGATCAGGCAGCTTGTAATGCCCAGGGCGCCTCCCTTCAGGAAACGCACAAAATTGTCCCCAACCAGAGGACCCATGGCGAAAAGGCCTGGCTCAGCACTGCACTCAAATGTGTAAGGGTTTACGTCCACTGGGTTGTGCTTACAGGAGATGGGCCTGCTGGGGTCCAAACCCAGGTACTGACCATGCTCTTTCAAGAAAGACAGGCTCGGATAGGTTCCAATTAATACCAGCACCATCGAGACTTTGAAGGATCTCAGGGCGCCGTTCGATCCCCTTAAGATGCAGCGCATGTCCGGCTGAAAAGAATGCACACAGTGCTCAGGAAAGCTGGTGTAGTCTGGGTACAGTTCCGCGGAGGCATTATGAACTGCAGCATTGGCACCACGGTTGGCAATGGGGCATGTCTGGTAGGTCTGAGAACACATCATGTGATAGACCCTGTGATACTCTGGGTATAGCGTTTTCGGTAGCTGTTTGAAGATTAGACTGGGATCGTCGGGTTGCTTACGGAAGGCGTGCAGCACAGGTAGGCCGTTGCTGTAGGCACACAGCACGGCATCAGCTGCAGTCAGGCCTGCTCCAACCACCAGGACCGGGTCAGAAGCAGGGCCCAAGCTCTCGTGCTGGTTGACGGCTCTGCCAAGGTCACGCACGCTGTGGAATACATAAGGAAAATCTTCTCCTTCTACACCTAAGCGAGCTGGCAAGTCAGATGCCCCAGTTGCCAAGACAACGTTCTCAGCGAACAGAGTAAAAGGAATATGGGTGTCATCCTGAAGCTGCTGGTAACCCCTGACCTCCCACAGTCCCTGTGAAAACCCCTGAGGAATCCTGTTGTCTCTATTGCCCTCCATGTCCCTCTTTTTCCTGCTCTCCTCCTCTTCTTTTTGACCTTTTCCAATCTCTGTACCGTTTTTAGAGCCATTGTCTCTTCCGTTGGTAGTGTTTTCAGTTCCGTTCTTGCTGCAGTGGTCAAACCTGTTTTCGATTCTGATCTTCGGACCGTTTTTGGTGCCCTTTTCAATCTCATGTCCTTTCTCATGTCCAAGACTAATGCCATGACCACGGTGGAGCTTTTGAATGGAGGTAACATAGGCGTTGTCTACGAAGTTCTTCTGGAGGCCCATGATTTTTACATAATTCTTATAGTAAGAGGAGAGCTCATCTGGAGTAGCCCGGTCTTGGGTCACACTCCTACGGGAAAGACCAAAGATTGCATCACGGATTACTAGGTTGATAGTTAAAAAAAAAAAAAAAAACCTGCAAATTGAAAACTATACCAAAAACAAGTTATTTAGCTTATCAATAATATAGATTATTAGTAGCATAATCCACAAGACTACATTTATATATATAACTTTATTTAAAGTATTTTATTACTTCCTCCGTTTTTCAGGGGTAATGTGCCTGTAGTTGACCCCGGGCAGCTCCATCCAGACGCCCAGACTAATGGTGAGAATAGATCCTTCCATTGCCTAGGAGACACACAAAGACAACACAATGAAAAGAAGACAAGTTCTACATCTCACTAAGTGCTCTCTTTATCAGATACTACAGCCTTTAGTTGTTCATGATGAGACAATGTTTTCCAAGGTTTTCAGACATTGCATGCATCGAATGCTTTCTGCTGTTGATCAGAACACAAACAGTGAAATGTTCACCTTTACATTTTAGCTCTCTTGACATCCATAGAGAGTGAGTAAATGGTACTTTGTATGGTTATGATGATGAATAGACCAAGAAAAAAACACTCTTTAATGAGGATGTGCGCTATGTGGTCTGCTTAAAGATACATGTGACTACTGAGGTTAGATCCACTCAAAAAACATTCTGATTGCTTTGGACTGCATTTGATACAAGCAGTTTTGCCTCTTTGGACTAGAGTCGGTTCAAGCAAAGTGGTCTGTCGGAGGGAGGGCAGAGGAAGCACTTTAAGAACAGCCTGAAGGTTTCCTCTTAAAAGCTTATCGATATATACTGATATACGGGAGTCCTGTGCTTCCAGCTGTCCTGTGGGTGCAACCTCATTACTAAAGGCAGCCGGGTCAGCAGGGGGATGCAGAAGAAGTATAGCAGAGTCCAAACATTTGCAGTGTAAGACACCCATCACCCAAACGACCCACATGTGCCCAACCTATGGGAGAGGGATCCTTGCTTGGCCGCGTCAGCCACTGCCGTACACATGGGAATGCTACCGGAAGACAGATGACTTGGCCATATTTGAATATGAAGGATCAATGATAAACCTGGACAATGTGGATGTCAGTTTAACTAAAATGCATTTCCTGTTATACAATTGACCATAAGTAAATGATAAATAAGATTAATTTACGATCACACTATTCAGTATGACAAAAATGAAAATTGATTCCCTTTTGAGTCTCAATGTTTTCTCAGGGAGTTTTTCTTTGCCAATGTCACCTCTGGCTAAAAACTGGCTGAACAGAATTGAATTTAAAAAAATTGCGTCAGCGAACAGTTCGAAAAGATGCGGTCGGCTGGCATCACGTGGTTCGGCCCTCCCGACTGAGTGGTAGTAGTAGCCTTAGTGTGGGAGCCCCCTAGTGACGGGGAGGAACTGGACGCGACTAAATTAGGGAGGAAATTGGGGAAAAACGAAACAAAACAAACCTTTTACCTCATGGTATGGTGTGCCATAAATGAATGGAAGTGGAAGGGATTTTATGAGCAGTGCACCTAGAAACTGCGACAATCCTCACCACACATTCTCCCTGTGCTTGGCGTTTTTCTCCAGTTCACAGATCGCATACGTGCAGAAGAGGCCAACTGGCATGCCTAAATTTCCAATAGTGCATGAGTGTGTCACATGCCACCATGTCACAGCCATATTTCAATTGTCATGCTGTAATATAGTCTTATATATTATGCTAGTGTCCTGCAATGGATTGGCACCACACCCAGGGCGTATCCTGCTTAGTGCCCTGATCATGCAGGTCTTGTTCAGTAGCACAGCCAGGCTTGAGCCCCAAGTTTGCTTGGGTGATGTACATTGCATCAAAAGCAAGAGTTCTTTTTTTTTTTTTTTTTTTTTTTAAGCAACATGCATAAAAGTGAATGTATTCACATGAACATTTGTGTGATTACGTAGTATGTGTGTAAGTTTAAATTCTTTTGTCAGCACTCTAAACCTACAGTCTGCTTAATGTTCTTAATCAATAACCCAGTGCCTTAACCACTGAGCCACCGTGGTGGTTACAGATTATGCATTTTTAAGATGAGCGAAGAGATAGGATTAGATCGTCTTATATTTAAAGTAAATAACACTTGTATTTGTCTCCAGGTTGTTGTTTCTTTAGGCTAACAGATCCTCAGCTGGAATTGCTGCAGTTTTTCCAGATGTGAGGCTAACTTCCTGCTGCGATGCAGTCCACTTCTACTGATGAGAACATTCATGAAAGAAAAGCCTGTGAAAGAGATTCTGCTCATTCTGTAAGATCTTTCACCACTATGAGAACGTCAACTACTCTGTACTGTGTACTTCTGAATGCTGTGTATAAATGCATCAAGGAAACCACATACAAATGTACAACAGGGGTCAGGAAATGTAAGTCAAGATTGGGTCTGCGTTGCGGCTGTAACAACTTTTTGTGAGCGCTTTCATTTGTAACATCTTATTTAAGGGACGCCCTTGTGGAGGTTACCTCCGGGTTATTTTAAAGTGACACACTGGTCACTTTTTAAACTCTTTTAAGATTCTAGACGAACAAGCTGTCGGGACACACACGAGACTAACCATTATTTATACTTTCAACCGAAGCAATGTATGTACAGGGGCAGATGAAAGAACGTCAGATCATTGTATTGTTTTTATTCTGTCACTAGCACATCAATGTGAAAGTGATGCTACTGTATAAGCCACAATTAACTATTGACAACATGACTTTTGTTAACATATGAAATAGCTTGGTAAAGTTATCCAGCCACTCCAGAATGAACATCACATAAAAGAGTGTACTTCACCATCACTCAGGTAAGTACCTTAATGCAGCTGTCAGAGCTGGATCAACATCTGGCCAGACACGAGGCAGACACACACTATGTTCTAATTTTATCCGTGCAGTCACTGTTAAGGCCATTGAAAGCTACAGTAGCAATGTGTAATCTTATTGAATGCTGCTAACAGTTTGTGCAAGCACTGTCATAATTCTGTTTGAATTGAATCAATTGGAAGACTAAGACATATAGTCAGGCGATACTTATTGCTGAACCAAAAATGTATTGTATTGAGGCCATCGTTCTAATGCAAGCAAATAAGTGACGAATAATTTCCCTGTATCTGTTTGCAATATACAGTACACAGGTGTCAGCTGTAAGTTCAGTTGTGGTACAGCAGACAGTACGAAACCACCTTTGATGCACTCAGTATAGTCTTTGTATTGTATACAGTGAAATCCTTTTTGATTGGTGATGCCTTCATATTATGTTAACGTTTATTTTATTATACTAATTTGACGTTTTATTTTAAATCATGCTTTTTTTATATATATATAAAATAAGTTTATAGTGACTTGACAAACATATGATATAAGTTACATTGACAAATTTACTTTACATCCCAGCCCAAGTATTATAATTCTATTATTAGGTCAAATGTACAGTATCTTAGCAATTAAATTTTGTCCAATAGTGTAAAAAAAGAATAAAGAATGGGGATGAGAATCACTAGGGACCAACTGATACAATATTATCACGATCCCTTGGTGCAGATTAGATTTGTATAGGTATCACAATTTTCTAAAAATATCCCGATTTTAATGATTTTTTTTACAATTCGAAACAAATTAAGCAAATAATTTTCTCCTACCACATGGGATGCTGTGCGGCCTGATAATGTGTGAATATTTTAGAGCGCACTAACTTATCGAACGTGAATTAGGCGGCACGTGGTGTAGTGATTAGCACTGTCGCTTTGCACCTCCAGGGTCCGGGTTCGATTCCCGTCCTGTGTGTGCATGTTCTCCCGGTGCTTGGTGGGTTTCCTCCAGGTACTCTGGTTTCCTCCATCAGTCCAAAGACATGTAGGTTAGGTTAATTGGCGTTCCCAACTTGGCCATAGTGTGTGAATGTGTATGTGTGAATGAGTGAGTGTGTGTGTGTGTGCCATGCGATGGATTGGGGGGGCTCCAGGCCCCCCATGACCCTAAATGCAGGATTAAGCGGTATAGATGATGAGTGAGTGAGTAAAAATGAATTAAAAAAACTAAATTCTGGTCAGTGTGGCGATAAATGAACCTTTTTTTTTTTTCAAAAGCACCCCCCCCCCTCCCATTTTTGTTACATTGACATATGAAACATATAATATTGGCAAATAAATGATATATTGCACATATACAGTATTTAATAATTATATTTCATTATTTGTCACATGTACATGAATTTTTTTTTTCACATATCCCAGTTAGGAAGCTGGGGTCAGCCTGCTTACAGCACCATGGAGCAGATAGGCTTAAGGGTTTCTTGCTCAAGGACTCAACTGTGAAAACTTGTGCTGGTGCTGGGGTTCGAAACCCCGACCCTCCGATAGGGCAGTGGTGGCTCAAAGGGTTAAAGCCGTGGGGTACCTGTGTCAATATATACTGACACATACAGTGTATTGACCTATAAAGCTCTAAACTGAAATTGTTGGAAATCTTTAACTCCTTATTATTTATTCTTATTAAATTGCTAAGACAATAAGGGAGTCAATGTCTGTTTGGTCAACAAAGAAAAGTCACTCACATGCCAGGCTCCCCCTGGTGTGCCCTTGCCAAGCACCAGATGGGGAATGTGGTGCTGCTTCTCCAGCTTCCATTGCAGTACTGAAGGAATCTCGAAGCCCAAGTCAGCATTTGGGTGAAGTAGTGTATCGAAGAGCACAGCTACAGGATTGCCTGAACGACCCTCCAACCCCTCACACAGGTATTCCAGATCCTACACACAGTTATTAGTGTAGTAATAAGAGCCAAAACAAAAGGCATGGAATTAAATGGAAAATTCATACTGTTATAAGCAATTTTTATGTTATAAAAATGGTGATATTGTTTTTATTTATGCTTTCAATATTTAAAAAAGTAAGAGCATGGGTTCTTTGCTTTGCTATAAAACTTATCACACCTAGTGAAACATATTTTAATGTTTCTATACCAATATCTGACTTACCTGCTCTGTAACAGGCTGATGCTTAGCCTTTTGTAATTTGTGCTGAAGTATAGGATTCGGGTGCTCGGCTGCTGGATCTACGTAAGGCACATATCCGCTCAGCAGATATGATAAACAGATACCTGACGGGCCGTTTCCTGAGGGGAAGGAACATAATGTTTGCTTCTTCAAAGCGGTTTATATGCAGAGTCTACTGTAAGCTGCTTATTTATAACATGTTTTTTTTTACTCACCAATGATGATGACTGGTACAGTTGGAGGGCAGTCTCTGGGTAGAGAGCTTTCATCCAGAAGAGGCATTGCTACAGCCTGAGCTGGCACTGTGTGAATACAGCATCAGTTACGTAAATCTACAGTCTGATCACACCGAAAAGTCAATGCTGGCCATGATAGAAATGAACCAGAACACTCAATGCACCACAGCTTGCCACGCACAGGGCCCAGCAGACAAGGAGCCCGAAGCTGCCGACCCAACTTCCAAGACCCCAATGTGCCGTACAGACAAGTCTGATCCAGGGAGGCCACACGCCGCAACCCACAGCACCCAAAGGATACGCTGCCAACGCCCTAGAGCCAGACACCACAGCACACACCCAGAGGTCTTGTGGGGTCATGCTCCGAGGGGCAAGGGCTGCCCTGATGCCCTGGTTGGTACGGTCGATTGGTGTATATTATATTCGACTACTGGGCCCTGGGCCTTTTGCACTGGGTCTTATGATGCCTTTTTTCGTGTGACAAGAATTGATTATGTTGTGCTGCGATGGCAGGCTCGATTCCCGTCTCTGTGCGCATGGAGTTTGCATGTTCTCCGTGCTTGGTGGGTTTCCTCCGGGTACTCAGGTTTCCTCCCACAGTCCAAAGACATGTAGGTTAAGCTAATTGGCGTTCCCAAATTGCCCGTAGTGTGTGAATGAGTGAGTGTATGTGTGTGTCTGTGCCCTGCGATGGATTGGCACCCTGTCCAGGGTGTACCCTGCCATGTGCCCTATGTCTCTGGGGATAGGCTCCCCCCGTGACCCTGAATACAGGATTAAGCGATATAGATGATGAGTGAGTGAGTGAGTGCTGCGTTGGCTGCAGCTTACCTCAAAATGATGATTCCCTATTATCCTTCACAGGTATACTGGAAGTAGAAGTGCTACTTAAAAGTAAGTTTCAGGATTCCTTTAACTGCAAAACAATCAAATCAAATAAAGAAATGTATTCATACAAATAAATAGATTTATTTTTTCTTTCTTTAAACTCACATTGAGCAATAACTTTTAAACTTGGATTTGGTTGATGCACACTGATGCACATCTGACTAAGTACAATTTCACTCACTCACCTATTCACTATACTGGGTATGAAGCCAATCCCAGATGACTCGAGGCACAAGATGGACTACGATGGATTGGCACCCTGTCTAGGGTGTACCCCCCTCGTCCCCTAAGTCTCCTGGGATAGGCTCCAACCACAGGATACAGGATAAAGCGGTATAGACAGTGAGTGAGTTAACATTTAAAAAAAAGATCAGCTTGTCAATGGAGGGAGTTCAGCCTAGAACTGAATCATAAAAAAAAATATTTTGCATCTTTAAAGATCACATATTTATTATAAATACTGGTATGTAAGTCATTCAGGGCAGATTTTCCCTTTACAATTAGGACATAGTGCTGAAGAAGTGAAAGTGCTGTTATATGAGAGGTTACATTTCTTGTCTGGTAGGTTGGACTGAAAACACCTACCACATTCAGACTGTGATAACTCTAATAAACAGACATAATAGTAGAATGATAACATACATGCAAATGCAATTTGACATTTGTGAAGTTATTCATAAGCAGTGATCTCTCGGTTTTTTTATTTATTATTTTTTTAAGAAAAGACACAAACCTACCTGAGCAGGCCTTCTGTGGCTATCTACAGGGTGGACCATTTATATGGACACACCTTAATAAAATGGGAATGGTTGCCCATTGTGATGGATTGTCAATGCAACCCTCTTCTCCCAATCTTCACACACTGATAGCAACGCCGCAGGAGAAATGCCAGCACAGGCTTCCAGTATCCGTAGCTTCAGGTGCTGCACATCTTCACTCGTATCTTCACACCATAGACAATTGCCTTCAGATGACCCCAAAGATAAAAGTCTAAGGGGTTCAGATCGGGAGACCTTGGGGGCCATTAAACTAACCCACATTGGATAGATCCCTCCAAGACTGTTGGAACAAAAAAAGTGATGGTATGGTGTGGTATATGGGGTACAAAGATAGTGGGGCCATTCTTCATCAATGGAAACCTCAAGGCCACTGGATATTTGAAATTGCTACATGATGATGTGTTTCCCTCTTTATGCACTGAAGCTGGCACGTTCCCTGAGTTTTTCCAGCAAGATGGTGCACCACCACATTATGGGTGTCAAGTCCGAGCATTCCTAGATGAAGAGTTTCCTGAAAAGTGGATTGGTCATCGTGGGACAGTTGAATGGCCCCCAAGGTCTCCCGATCTGACCCCCTTAGACTTTTATCTTTGGGGTCATCTGAAGGCAATTGTCTATGGTGTGAAGATACGAGATGTGCAGCACCTGAAACTACGGATACTGGAAGCCTGTGCTGGCATTTCTCCTGCGATGTTGCTATCAGTGTGTGAAGAGTGATAGAAGAGGGTTGCATTGACAATCCATCACAATGGGCAGCACATTGAACACATTTTATAAGTGGTTAGAAATAAATAACTCATGAAAGAATAAAGTTACGTTAAAACCAAATATTACACGTGAAATTCCCAATAAGTTTGATGTGTCACATGACCCTCTTCCTATTGAAAAAACAAAAGTTGGATCCAAGATGGCTGACTTTAAAATGGCCACCATGGTCACCACCCATCTTGAAAAGTTTGCCCCCTCACATATACTAATGTGCCACAAACAGGACGTTAATATCACCAACCATTCCCATTTTATTAAGGTGTATCCATATAAATGGCTCACCCTGTATTACAAAATAAACACTTCAACCCAGAAATGATTTCGATCCTAAAATGCAGATCTCTGTTATGGTTTTAGACGATCAAAGCATTGATAAAAAATGGAGGAATGAAGCACCTGTTTTCAACCATGCCTCAAATGAATGGATAGGATAAACTGAAGGATCATGCCCTATTACGTACACAACATTCTCAGTAAATTATCAGGAAAAATATCCGTGTCGTGAATACTGACTCATGATTAGATGCGACGGTCTTGATAAATAACGTCTACAAATAAAGCCTTAGATTGTCAAGATGAGATTGTCAATGCTGAGGGTTACTTTTGAATAAGTATAAAAAATAATGAAGACACATGGTTGACCCTGGCTCTGGGTTCACTGATGCACTTGGTTCACTTGCATTCAAGTATATTATGATTGGAATCTAAGGTATGACTTACCGCCAGTCTGATGGTGCTTAGTGTCCTCTCTGACAACATCTGCAGGACACTACGAACCATCTGACCGGCGCTTAGTCATACCTTAGATTCCAATTATAATAGCCACATTACAACTCACCATACTGATAGATGCGCACACATAGCTTGGCCTATAGAAATTGTGTCTGTTCCACGAATAGTGAGAAAAAAGAGTAAATTTGTTAAATTCGCTCGAAACAATCTAATAACCAGAAAACCAGAAAAAGGCCAAATAAGTAATCGAAATCTACCTCTACCATCAGATCCCTTGCGCCTAAAGCACTTATTGTTGATGAAATGATCACAGATTATTGTCTTCACGCACTCTGCCTCACCGAAACCTGGCTTAGACCAAATGAATATATTGGTCTGAATGAGTCTACTCCATCAGGATATTTCTATAAGCACGAGCCCCGTCAAACTGGTCGTGATGGTGGTGGTGTCACAACTAACTACAATGATGTACTCACTGTTACTCAGAAAACAAGGGCCAGGTTTAACTCGGTTGAAGTGCTTATCATTAATGTTGCTCTCAGTAAAATACATAATAAAACCTTGCTATATTTGACCCCCGGGGCCATACAGTATGTTGATTTTCTTAAAGAATTTGGACATCTGATGTCAGACCTATTGATTAACTCTGACAAAGTGTTGATAGTAGGAGACTTTAAAATTCATGTAGATGATGCTAGACGGCTTAGCTCTCGCATTTATGGATTTGCTAAATTCCTTTGGGGTTAAACAAAATATAAATGGAGCAACTCACCGCTTTAATCATACACCAGATTTAATTATATCCCATGGTATAGATGTCTCTAATATAGAAATTTTACCTCAAAGTGATGATATCACTCCTGATATATACTCTACCTGTAGAACAGATTAGCTGTGTCTCCCCATGTTATTGATTTAGTAGAACTATGAATCCGACGACTAAAGACAGATTCATAAGTAATCTGCCAGATCTGTCCGAATTTCTTATTAGACTCCTAAATGCAGACGATCTAGAAAAAGTGACTAACAGCCACTTATTCTCATAGATCGCTTACAAAATCACACAGGGACAGGCATTAAAAAAGTTTAAATCCTACCTGTCTGATCGATACCATGTTGTAGATCTAAATGGAGAACTGTCCGGTGTAATGCCAATGAAATATGGGGTCCCACAAGGGTCAGTTTTAGGACCTCTGCTGTTCTCAAAATACATGCTTCCCTTGGGTAACATCATTAGAAGACATGGGATTAGTTTCCATTGTTAACAAAACCAGACGAAATACCCAAGCTGTCTAGACTAACTGTGTTTAAGATAGAAAAGATTGGATGACTGATAACTTTCTTTTACTAAATTCAGATAAGATAAAGATATTACTTATTGGCCCAAAAATCAGTACACAACAGCTCTCACATTTCAGCTTGCGTTTAGAAGGGTGTACCATTACTACCAGCTCGACAGTGAAAAACCTGGGTGTAATATTAGGCCTTAACTTGTTTTTTGAAAATCATATTTCCAATATCACAAAAACAGCCTTTTTCACCTTAGAAATATTGCCAAGCTGAGGAACATTTTATCTATATCTGATGCAGAAAAGCTAGTTCATGCTACGTGGTTGTCCTGCATCCTCAATGAACAAACTACAGTTAGTCCAAAATGCAGCCGCCAGGGTTCTAACTAGATCAAAAAAATATGATCATATAACCCCAATATTATCATCCCTGCACTGGCTACCTATTCAGTTTAGAATTAATTACAAAATAGCATTTTACTTACATACAAGGTTCTAAATGGTTTAGCTCCCACGTATCTCGCCAGTCTTTTGATACGTTACAATCCACCACGTTCCTTAAGATCACAAAACTCCGGACTTCTGGTAGTTCCCAGAATATCAAAATCTACAAAAGGGGGTAGAGCGTTCTCATATTTATCTCCCAAACTTTGGAATGGCCTTCCTGACAGTGTTCGGGACTCAGACACAGTTTCCCAGTTTAAAAGTAGACTCAAGACGCATCTCTTTAATCTGGCGGACACGTAATTCATCCCATAACCTCATACTCCAGTACATCTATCCTGAATGGCAACTACGCTAATTCTTTCCACCTGTTCTTTATTTTTTACCCATCCCGAAGCATCTGGAGATTGTGCCAGCTTCACTAGACAAAAGCCAACCCTGCAAGGTTCCTGAGGCATCCAGAGAAGGACCTGCTCCAGCTGGATTCTGCTTTATGATGGTTTAGAGCTACACATGCTGATCCTGTGCTCCCAGTGATCCAGACCCCATCTGCCCTCTGCACCTGCTGACTCATCCCTGAACTGAACTGGACTTCATGTTAATTTAAATAACTTCTCTTATATTGAACTTTCAGCTGCATAACACACATGATGTTATATAACTTCTATCCGTTATCACCCAAATGAGGATGGGGTCACTGTTGAGTCTGTGTCTCATTCTCTGTCGATCTTATTATTATCTAGACACATTTTTCTCACACATACACACTTCCATAAATTTTCTTTTTGAATTTTTGTGAAGCTGCTTTGAGACAATGACCATTGTTAAAAGCGCTATATAAATAAAACTGAATTGAATTGAATTCAGTGCATTGAATACCAGTGAACATTTGGGACAGTTGCTGTGCTTTCACACACATTAATCCTGACCCTGGACACAAGGACTAACAACATGTCAATAATACCTACAGAAGATGCTTATTTCTTGCATTTCCTTCAGGCTTATGTTTAAACAAAATAGTAAATAATTAATAAAAATGATGCATGGAACTCATTTGCAATTAGAAAAAGTGTGTTTTTTTGTTAATAAACAGTTGCTGGCACTGGCATTACATGAGCAGGGAACACTGCTGCTCCATGGTTAAATACTGTACTAAAACACGAGTAAAGCATCTGTGTTTTGCCGTTTCGAGCCATTTGCTAATCTTACACAGTTTACACAGAGCCAGACAGCCCCATTATCCGAGCATGCTCACTCTCTCACGTCGGTGGCCAGAACTCCCCCATGGTCATGCTCTAAGCTCACCTGCCTGTGTTTCTGTTCTTGCCACTTAAAAAAATGTGCTGAGCATGTTGATCTTTATGGCCAGCCTATGTTTCGTTGATCAGGCACGGGATTCTGTGCATAATTGTCATGTCGTCTGTGTGGGTGTGTGTGCTTGGGGCGTGAGGGCATTGGCTAGTTTGGGAACTGGTATTTCCGGCCCACTGCCCCATTTTAACAGTCTCTTGACCACATTCACAGAGGCATCTCACAGGGGCAGATTAGCACCGTGTTTTTTATACCACAGAACGGGCTTGGTAGCATGGTGTACTGCCACCTGTTAACTGAAATGCATGAAAGTACATCTATAGTATATTTCAATAACTGAAGTTTTTAATAAATTAATTATCATTTAATTATAATTATAAGTAATTATATAGGTGCACTTAGAGATGACTTAGAAGAATAAGTAGCTGAACAACACAAATCTTTTAAAATCTACAGTATCATACTGTACAGTACAAAATATTTAACCGAGTATGATCACAACTATGTAAAGCTCTTATGTTATTTTTTTTTAACTTTCTTAAATTTTTCTTTATTGAAGTGACTTTGCTTATCCGATGCAGTCTAATTTAGATAATTTGTTTATCTACAGTTGAAAATGAATTAAACACGCTTAATACTATTAATGCTATTAATTGTGCTTTTTAAAAATGAAGGCTGTATAACCGATCAGACTTGCCCTTGTTTCCTTCACACCTGTGTTGGAGCACACTACATTACTCACAACACTGCACATTTGCACTACTGCTTATACGCTGCACATCTCTTGTTTCAAGTTGAAGAGGACTAACTTGCAAATTAAAACATGAAAATGGACAATAACAGTGCCACTGATATACATTACATCACTTCTGTCCGTACCTCATGTTCCACTTCTGCTGTCATATCTGCATGCCATATCCTACTATATTGCACATTCTGCACATTCATATTCTGCACATCCTGTTCAATTTGTACATTTTATATTTTTCTATTTTAATTAATTCATTTATTGAAATAAAATTAAAATTTATTTATATTTTAATTAATCTTTTTTGTAACTGTGAAAATTGTAAATTGTAGATTTGTACAACTATCAAAAATACTTACTTTTTAAAATTTACATTTCTCTCAGTCCAAGTTTTCCTATTGTAGTATATAGTCTTACATATAAGATGATGTGTATATTCGTGTATGTGACAAATAAAATTTATATATATATGTGTGTGTGTGTGTGTGTGTGTGTGTGTGTGTGTGTGTGTGTGTGTGTGTGTGTGTATGTGTATATATTGATTAGAAAAGCTAACAGAATATTTGACTGGGATTACTTAATATTCTCACCGCTGTAATATCAGCGCTCAAGTGGAATAAGTGAATTTTAAGTCGCTGGAGTCTTTTTAAAGTAAAATCGAATCTTTATCCGATCTACTTCTTTGATATTGATGACAAAAGAAGCACAACTTGGTGTAAAGAAGGTGAAAGATGTACATTTTATTTCTATTACTTGTATTAATAAATTAGGCAGCGAGTTCTTTCGTAAAGGCAGACAAGTATGTGAGCTTCAACCTGAAATAATAATATCACTAATTATATTAAATATTAATAAACATTAATATTTTTTTTAGCTTTAACCTTTAAATTTTTCCTACAAACTCTTTTGAAGGCTGCAAGTACAAAATCGGGTAGGTTTAGTACTTGCAGCCTTCAAAAGCCAAAGCAGGCAAATGTTTGTACATCAAAATACACTGCATTCTTAATCATATCATTTATCATTGGAAACCACTAAGGAGATTTTTTTTTTTTTTTTTTTTACTGTTTATATTTTTTTCCTTCAAAACTGTCTTGCTGAAATGTTTTTCTTCTCTCACTTTTCGGCCACATTAAACTTGCAGCAGCAACACTTCACTGTAACTTCGTAGCACTAAGTAAGTCAGCATGTAAGGCATCAGGAACCCTAGAGAATAAATGAATATAGGGCAGATATTGAAGAATACAGCAGCTCGTATCTATCCACCTATGCCGTGCCGAGCTAGTTACGTCATGTCAGGCAACTTGCATTCAATTTAGGACACGTCCGCGGTTATGTGATTTCGCCCACCGGGGAACCGGCGCAGTCTCTCAGGCTTTGATGATTTCTTTCTTACCTCCGAGCGGCTAAAGGTGTCCGATGCTCTTGTGCGCGAGGAGTCGCGAGCGTGAACAGCGCGCGACGCCGGTGCGAGGACACGAGCAGTGTGCGCGCGAGAGCACCATTAAATCACACGCGATTCGCGGGTTTGTCACGAGATGCGGGGCAGCTCGGCTCAGAGATCACCGGTTCGAGAATCTCACGCGTCGTCTTCACGCGCACGCACGCTCAGCATCACACAGAGCGATGCACGAGAGAGAGAGAGAGAGAGAGAGATGATGATGATGTGCGCGGAGAGAGAGATGGAGGCAGCGTCCCAAAGCGAAAAAAAAAAGAGTGCACTCAAATGCGTAGGGGAAAAAAAGGCAATGATGAAAGCTCGATGTCGTAAAGCATCGGTTTGAGACGCAGCCAGCCACAAATTTAGCAGTTTTACAGTTAATGTTCTTGACGGTACGCACCTACACTGTTTCCTGCAATAAGTGAGCTTATGCGTGCGTTTAGTGGGAAACACTATTATGTCAAGAACACCCACGTGGACATGCACAGTGCTTTATTACCACCTAGCGTGATTAATTATTAACTACCGCAGGATTCGAAGAGTGGGGGCCAGATTACGAAAGCAAAGCCAGGAAATGGAGCAAAACGGTCTTGCTCAACTTAAAGATGTATTTTGTCTACAATCATAATAAAACGTGTATAATTTTACTGGATAGTTGTTTACAAGATGATTAGAATGTTGAAACAATTTGTATAGGTTACCACAACCCCCCCCCCCCCAAAAAAAAGGTCCATATATATATATATATATATATATATATATATATATATATATATATATATATATAGTATATTTGAGGGGGGGTGGAAAGAAGGAAACAATCATATAGTGGCACTAAACATTTTTATATTATCAATGATCACATGGGACTGCAGTTTCAAAAGATCACATGCTTTTTTTACACACCTCAGACATTTGCACGAATTCATCTTGTGGCAATTTATGCACATTTAAAAACAAAAATGAAACTTTTTAAATGTCTGCATTGTATTTCTTATGTACTTTTACTGTCCCAAAAAGCATTTTATCTGCCTTGTTTAATTTATACATGATAATCGTAGAGTATAAAAATTACACGTCTTAAAACTCTGGTTCTAAGTACAAATCATGGTTCTTCAGATCCCCTCTGGTAACATTCAGGGAAAAAATATTTTAACATAGTATCTCGTTCCCACGCCTTGGTAAGTTGTGGCTACAGAATATATTTTATGTAGTTTTTTTTTTTATGTATGAATATCACCAGAGGGGCTCCATATGAAACCACCTACATGTCACAACTGTATTATGAAGAACAAGTGCACTGGACAACAGCTGTATGAGAGGAGACTGTGTAGACAGAATTTGTTTCCATATTCAAATAACAGCAGGTGCAATAGTTTCACTATTTTACATATAAGATCATGTCTGGATACACATGCAGCATTGTTACCTGATATATTCATTTGCTTTTTATTTTTACAAATTTGCAAGCAGCACAGCATCCCTTGTGGTAGGAGCGAATTATTTGCTGTGTGGTTTAGAAATAACAATTATGGCAAAAGACACACCAGAGATACGTGATGTTCAGGAAAAATGTACCTTTTTGTTTAATTCAGTTGTGAAGCTGTTAGAGCTTTACAGTTATACATTAACTTTTTGCTTATGTGGTTCAAGGTGTTATAATTATAACAAAATTTAGACAGGAAAGCACGGCAGCAGGAGGTGAAGATAGCCCAGCACATCTCCGGTTGTCTTGCCATTTAAGAAATTTACATCAATAGTGTATGAGGAAAATTAACCAGTATCTCTCTCATTGTCTACCACAGTGATTGCTAAGTTTGTTTCAACTGATTTGGGTGGTTGGGTGGCTGTGACCTTTCGCAATCACTACTTCAGCACTACTGCTAGAACCTCTAAACAAGCACCAGGCCCACTTAGGGCTGTCAAACCCGCCAATTTCCCAAATGAAGAGAAACTGTTATTAAAAGCAAGAAGAGTCATAAACATGAAAAGGTTGTTTTAAATGCTTTACTGCTGCTAAAACTATTTTGTTTTGTGGATACTTCACATGTCATTTTACTGTGCTTTGAAGCGCTTGGTGAATGTCAATCAGGTTTATACCTCCATTCAGGAAAAATTTCATCAAGTCCCCGTTTGACTTGAATGCCCAGCATATTTTCCCACCTTTAAAAAAAATGTGCAAAAAGGAAGAGCGCTAAGAAATTTTACACAAACACACATACTTGTTAATGTGAAGAAATGCAGCCACCCCTGAAAAGTTCTCTTGTGCTCATCCTTTTCACCAGCTGTCCTAGGATGACTCTTGCTTTTATTATTATTATTATTCTTTCTGCCTTTTCAATTTTACAAGTTCCCTATTGAACTATCCAAATTCATCTGACTTCTGATAAACCTTTGGGGTGTGCTGTTATAGGAAAATAATCAATAACAGCTGTGATGTAGCCCAACATGAAAAAGTTACTCTTACCACATTGATTAATATTATTATCTAACAGCCCATCCTGCAGGGTTTTAATGTATTACAATGGTAAGTTTCCTAACTACATCTACCATTTATTTATTTATTTATCTTTTTTATTTTATTTACAATTCTAAAGTTGTGAAGCATCCACAAAACAGATTTGTAACTGTTTTTTAAAATAAACAAATATTTACAATCATTTGACTGGAAAATTACTTCACTAATATGCTAATAACATTACTATTATTTATAGTAATAATAATATGGTATAGCTGCCAATGATTATTTTATCGCTAACTGATGCAGTAAGTGCCTCCTCATTTCTTAAATAACCATGTTGGAAGACCTGTGTCATGGAAAAGAAGGTTCTGTGTTCATAAAGATTGGACATTGGAGCAATGGAAAAAGTTTGTGGTCTGATGAGTCCAGATTTACTTTCCTGCGACTCAATGGCATGTCAGAGTGAGACGGTCAGGTTCAGAATCAGTATCATTATGTGGTAATAAAATTAAGTCAGCCGAATATCTTTAATTACCAGGTTATCCAATGGAATATCAATGGATTTTTTCTTCCCTGCCTTATCCAGGACTGCAGGTTTGTAAGAGTCCTCAGGAGCATCAGGAATTTTCGCAAATGAATTATTATTTTTAACAACAGCTTATATTGTTAAAAGTTTATTTCTATTTTCTTGGCCCATTTTTTTCTTGTCGTGTAAATGATTTAACATGCAGAATACAGTATATAATTTATTTTTATAAATCCTAACGTACTGAAATGAGGTTTGCTGCACAGCGCACAGGCACAATTGCTCCATCTTGTGTTCAAAATTATGAGGTGCAGGCTTCAAGTGGATCCTACAGCTTTTTATTATTATTCTTATTAGTGGTGCTTGTGAAGCGAAGCACTACTATTATTATCTCACAGGCTTATTATTCCCTTTTTTCTTCGTCTTCCGTACAAACGTTTGGCGCGTAACTAGTCCCGCGCCGTTTGTCGTAGACCCATGAATGAGGTGTCAAATCGTGCGGCTCTTTAGTTATTATTATTATTAACATTGATACCAACATCTGCTATGACATCACCTATATCTATGACATGGCAAGCTCCACTCTCATTTTCTTCAGGAAATGTAACATAGTTATTATTATTATTGTTGTTGTTGTTGTTTTTGCTGTTGCACTTCAAGTAATAAATCTGTGCATCTGTTATTTTACAAATCATACATATAACTTGGCACCTCATCAGTGTTCTCCCCTATAAAAAGTGCTGTATAGAACCAAGTAATACATTTAATAATCAAATTATTATTATTATTATTGTTGTTATTATTATTATTATTATTATTATTATTATTATTATTATTATAGTTCCTCGGAATTTGATTACTGCACCGTGTGCAAACAAAATTAGACATAATTTTTTATTAATTGGTTCATGAATTTATTTACATGTTACATTATTTATGTAAATATTTGTTTAATTGCTTTGTAACAATTCTTTAGATTATAGATTATATAATTATAGAGTCTACAGCAGTCTTATTCAGATCAAAGACGTTTACCAAGGTTCATGTCTGGTAATATTACAGCGGTGATGGAATTGTAACCAACAAAATCCCAACGTAATAATCAAACAGGAGTTCATTTGCCTGATTAATACACTGCAGACTATTTACTTGACATTTACTCCGTACCAAGATGAAAGTGTCCAGGTTTGCTGCTGCTGTGTTTTGTCGTGATTGGACTGATTATGGTTTCTGATAAATATGTATTTACTGGACATTGATTTGTTGATTGGCATGTGATTGCTGTTATTGTTTTGGGGTATGCTGGGCCCCAGCAGGATCTCTCACTCTCCTGCAGGTCTGTAAAGCTGACTAATGCAGCTTAAATACTCATGTATGTGGACGTGTGTAATTTGCTTCATCAGTGCTTAGGTCTGGCAGTTTAATATTATTATTATGCATGATTACTTACATCTTAATCACTTTTCACCATGGAAGCAGAGTGAAAGTGGAAATGCCACAATAATGTGCTTTGAAAAGAAAGACAGTGTACTGCATGCTCTTTGAGAGAAATGCAACTTTTAAACATTGTTACACAAGTAGTGTAAATAATAGATTTATTCATTTCAAAATAAATTAACTAATAAACCCACACGATCCATAGTTTTCTGTTAGCAGCCCGGATTGTTGAGTGAAAAAAATGCAAAAACCAGCAAACAAACAAACAAACAGTTTTTAGGTACATGGAACACAAACATGCGGGAATAATCAGAATAAAAGCTGGCGGTCTCCTCCTAAAACACCTGCCCTTCTCCTGCCCAAGCCGTGCGCGCGCGACAGCACGCATTCCACGTAGCGCTCCCAGAAGGCCTGCGCGAGCTTCATGAACAGCTCGTGGTGCCGCGGCTGGGGGGACGCGTTCAGGCGCGTCATGAAGTCCCAGAGCGCCGCCACGCCGTCGAGCGCGCGCATCTTCTGCGCCTCGATCAGCGCGAGCGACGCCGCGTCCCAGCACTCGGTGTTGATCTCGGCCAGGTCGCCCGGCGGCGCCGCGCTTCCGACTCCGACCAGCGACTCTGCGCTCAGCATCGCCCTCGGAGCCGAGACCAAGCAACAGGAGACTGCGGCGAGCGCGAGCGCACACACACACCTGAGGCTCAATCCCGCGAGTCGGTCCAGTGTCAAAGTCTTCATAGCTTTAGTTTTTCAAAAAAAGTCTTAATCTAAAACAAACAAAAGAAAAAAAAAAAACTTATTACTTGTTTGATCCTTTGTCTGACTGTTCTGCTCGGATATTATGTATCTCTTTGTTTTTTGTTACGAAATATATATATGTAAAAAAGCGTGTTAATTATCGGTATCTAGAACTTCAAGCAATCAAAGCATTGAGAGAATAAATGAGAGTAGCCTACCTATTTATTCCAGTAGATCTTTATGATCAAAGCGCCGCAGTGAACAGGTCTCCTGCTCAGTAAATTGCTTTAAATCGATCTCGTCATTAATCTTATTGTGATCTCCAGTTTTCACGCATGAACACAAAAGAAAGATGCTAAAGGCGCACGTGCATACGATTCGAGCGTCCCTGGACTGACTGGCGCGTGCACTTCTGTCCCCTCCGTGTAATCTACTCATGAGCTAATGAATGAGAGGTGCAGTTTAAATAGAGCAGAGAGGCTTTTAGTCCATCGAAAATGCCCACATGCACCTTAATGCAAGGGTGTCACTTAGGTGTGTCTTCCAATGACACAACTAAGTGACACATACATTATTATGTATGGTGATTTTTGGGACTCCCTGTGCATTTCTAAGGTGAATTCAGAAAACCTGGGGCAGGATTTCTTTTCTGCCTTGAAAAGTCAATACTCACTCACTTACTCTCACTCAGCATCTATACCGCTTTGTCCTGCATATAGAGTCACAGGGGGCCTGAAGCCTATTACAAGAGAAGTTGCACACGAGGGGGAGAACAGGGTGCCAATCCATCGCAGGGCGCACACACACATACACACACTCATTCACACACCGGGCAATTTGGGAATGTCAATTAGCCTAATCTAGGAAACCCACCAAGCACACAAACAGACCAGAGGCAGAAATCAACCCCGGGCCCCTGAGGTGCAAGGCGACTAACCACACGTTCATCAGAGACGAGTGCGAACCACTGTTACGTCAATACATAAATTATAAATAATAATCTAAACTGATAATTGTGTGAGATTCGCATGTTACCAATTTTTTTTCTAATAAGTTGTTGCAATTACTCTCAACTATTATATTGGGTTTCTTCTAGTAAATATCACATTACATAAATGAGTAAATGTAGTATGCCAGTATGCCATGTGTATGCCAAATAATCAAGCTCCAGCATAAAAAAAAATCTCATGGGACTGATAAGCATTAATTTAAGCATTTGGCATACAGCCTTACCCAGAGCAACATTTAATTTCGTTTTGTACATCTGCACAAATGAGAGTTAAGGGCCTTGCACAAGGGCCCAACAGTGGGTGGTGCTATTATAACACGATATATATATATATATATATAAATGAGAGTTAAGGGCCTTGCACAAGGGCCCAACAGTGGGTGGTGCTATTATAACACGATATCGTGTTATAATAGCACCACCCACTGTTGGGCCCTTGTGCAAGGCCCTTAACTCTCATTTATAATATATATATTATATATTATAATATATATATATTTTTTTACCGCATTTACTATATCTTTTGGGAAATTCATTTGCACTACCTCAATTAATCTCTGGTGGGCGCTACAGTCACGGTGTACTGCATTGTTTTCTGCTTGTTACTGCTTGCACATTTGCACAAGTGCAATTTACATATATGTCTTTTCTATATTTCTAAGCTAGTTTTGTTCTTTTATGTTGTATGTATGTAGAACCTCGTCATGGAGGAACATTGTTCAGTTTCACTGTGTACTAATCTGTTTATGGTTGAAATGACAATAAAAGCCGTGACGCGACTTGACTCATTTCGCGGGAAAACAGCGTGCTTGGCAACACGCCGCAGGAGGCTGCACAAGATGTAACGGACGCAAATTTCAGCCAATGAGAAGAGCTCAGCAACCAATCAGAAGAAAGCGGGACATTTTTACTTCCGGTTTGTAGACCGCGTCTCCTTCATCACACACATGGCTGTAGGTCGAGCGTTCATAACGTAGAAAATAAACCGTGTGTGTGATTGCTTCGGAGTCTGCCATAACTATTAGATGTATTGATGATTTGCTATAAAGAATAATCGAGAAGTTTCTCAGAATGGTTTGGATCAGCAGAGTGTGTTGGAGAAAGGTCAGTAACTACTGTACAGTTATCTGCTCATCCGAAAAACAAAAACAAAAAGTGTCTATTTATTTATCTATAACGTGCACTACAAAATGCATCGTGATACATAAGTACATAGTGAAGGCGAGAGGAAACTTTGTTTTCAAAGTTTTATAGCCTTTTGTTTTAAAATCTATGGTATATAACAATATCAATAATGTCAAACCATGTTGCATATAACACATATAACCAATCCTGTGTGTTCACATCACTGTGTGTGTATGGAAATGCTCTTACTTTCACTATTAAACATAGCTATGGTTTTTATTGTTGATTTTTTATTTTAAAAAAATTATCTTCTAACTTCTTGCAACTTCTGAAAGGTGAAAGTCGCATGACTAGAGCTGCTTATGATATTTGAGGAAGAGTTTTAAAAAGAATGTTTAAATTGGCTCTGCATAGGGCTTTTGGATGCAGGGTTGTATAAGGTACTCAAAGCCCCTTCACACACTTAATCAGATCTGTAGTCAACGGGATTAGTGAATTGAGAAGAAACCTGGAGAAACCAAGTTAAACCCATGGAGACATGGGAGACCATGCACAGACAGTAACCTGCGCTCATGATTAAACCCCGGACCATCACTACATGGCCAAAAGTTTTCGGACATCACGGGAACCTCCACAAACTGTTGCCACACTGTTCAACGCACACTCACTTACAGTACCGGATGTCATTCTATGCTGTAGCGTTACACTGGAAGTAAGGGACCCGAACATTGTTTGGTTGGAGTGGAAGAACTCAAGTTTTTTGGAAAAAAGCCCTGACCTCAACCTCACTGAACACCTTTGGGTGTTTGGGTGAACAGGAACTCGGACTGTATCCCAGGCATCCTCCTCCTCTTGTTGCTGAATGAACACAAATCCCCACAGCCATACTTCAAAATCTTGTCGAATGACTTCCCAGAAGAGTGAAAGTTATTATAACAGTGTAAGGGCACTAAATATGAAATATTCAAATATTAATGTTACAGTTAAGTCCACATACTTAACTGTAACAGTTATACAGTACAGACCAAAAGTTTGGACACCCCTTCTCATTCAGAGAGTTTTCTTTATTGTGTTCTTTATTGTGTTCTTTAGCCCAAACGCGTCTCTTCTGCTTGTTGCCTGTCCTTAGCAGTGGTTTCCTAGCAGATATTCTACCATGAAGGCCTGATTCACACAGTCTCCTCTTAACAGTTGTTCTAGAGACGTGTCTGCTGCTAGAACTCTGTGTGGCATTGACCTGCTCTCTGATCTGAGCTGCTGTTAACCTGCGATTTCTGAGGCTGGTGACTCGGATGAACTTATCCTCCGCAGCAGAGGCGACTCTCGGTCTTCCTTTCCTGGGCCGGTCCACATGTGAGCCAGTTTCTTTGTAGCGCTTGATGGTTTTTGTGACAGCACTTGGGGACACTTTCAAAGTTTTCCCAATTTTTCGGACTGACTGATTTTCATTTCTTAAAGTAATGATGGCCACTCGTTTTTCTTTACGTAGCTGCTTTTTTCTTGCCAAATACAAATTCAAACTCTTTGAATGAGAAGGTGTGTCCAAACCTTTGGTCTGTACTGAATATATACATATATTGTATTTCTATGTAAATGGCTCATGGTATGCATGATGTATCCATTAATTGTTGTGATTTAGATATTTAGATTTCTTGTCACATTTTGAAAGAAATTGAGTGCCATATTTTTACCAAAGAATATACTTTCATGAGTTTCTCTTGAATCATGATGGTCATAAATTGCTTCCATTTGTCTATGGTGTTCATGGTTTACAGGTTCTATCAGATTCTATTATTTGTAATTGTATCGAAGTCCCAAAGCTGGAATCTGCAGTGCCGGGAACAAAAGCAATAATTTTTAAGCATTAATTAAAAGAGATGCTACAGTAAATCCCATTTGTTGATTCCTCACTCTGATTACAGTACGGGAATTTTGTGGATAACCTGCGGCTGTATGTAAGAGGTGGTAGCGGTGGCATGGGCTTACCCCGAATGGGAGGACAAGGAGGAAACGGAGGAGACGTGTGGGTGGTGGCTAAAAAAGACTTCACTCTGAAACGTATCAAGGACAGGTTTCCACATAAACGCTTCGTTGCTGGTGTGGGCAACAACAGCAGGTGTGTATGTCAAGTCACATGACCTATATTATGTTATCATCATTGGTGTATCACTTATTTGTGTGTAATAGATTTTTTCGGTAAGCATGAAGGTAAACAAAAAGTAGTTTTTTTTTTGGGCGTACAGTATGTGTGCCCGTTCCTGTTCATCATGTTAATTTCACTGTAATGTTTAATTTACTTAAATGTGATGTGAAAAGTCAAAACAGGACTTTTGATAGTTTTTACTTTCATAAGTGCACAATCTTTATTTTTCTAAATAATCCCCTACTACACAAATGCACTTAATGCTTTGGTACGAAGTTAACGCTGGCCTCTCTGTAACTCTGTGTTTGCTTCTTTATTCATGAGAAATTTCACCACATGTCCTGGTTTGATGTTGTACATTGTACATGATTTGGTAACATATTAATGACAAGGGAATAATAATGATGTACAATTTGTCTTGAAACAAAATTTAAGTTGTGGTATAACTTATAATTAAATATATAATTAAATGTTATTATTCAGTCTTGGTTATCTCAGTTAAATGAACAAGTTGTGCATTTGTGTCCTGTTTTTCCAGTATCCGTGCGCTGAAAGGAGGAAAAGGGGAAGATGTGGACATCTCTGTTCCTGTTGGAATCTGCGTGACTACAGATGATGGAAGGGTTTTAGGTAACATTGCACAGGCTTAGACAAGTGTATAGGGAAGAAATGCAGGGGGAAAATCATCCTGGGCCACGTTTGTAGTTGGATTTTGGCAAGCATTATTAGTATTATTTGTAATAGTGCATATTATCAAAAGCTGTTCATGGTGCGTAGAATGGATTCATTCTAAAACCAGCCTTTTCTGAGAAAAGGTTTTAGTCATCCCCTGCTTTTAAATTTGAAGTGATTGCACTTTTGGGCTTGTTGTTTTATAGGAGAATTGAACCACGAAGGAGAAAAGGTTCTAGTGGCCAGAGGTGGTCTTGGTGGATCTCTTCAGTCTGGGTTTTTACCCAATAAAGGACAGACCAGGCACATCCGTTTGGATCTTCGGCTCATTGCAGACCTGGGTCTTGTAGGGTGAGAGAAACAGCATTCCACATATACATCACAATATACTACAGGTCACCAGCATGGGTAAAAGGAGGTCTGTACGGTGTGAGGAGAGAGCAGCTTCCTGCCAAAACCCACATTCAAAACCAGTCACAGAACAAGAAAACACATCAGATAAAGCCATGTCCGCTTTAGTAATTGCTTCTAAGTCGTTTCAAATAGCCTCTGAGTCGTCCTTGTTGTTCTGTTCATGGCTAATGTGAGCTACAAAGCTAACTTACTTCTCACGCAAGGCTGAATCGCAAATCCCTCCCTGACCCCTGATCAAGGCCTTTACTTTCTTTCTGCTGTTTCGAACGAAGGACTGTAACCTGCAAATACCAATGGTGTTACCTTTAATTCTATTTGGGATTCAACCCCAGAGCTTAGAAGGGCAAAATAAAGTAATGTTGGAAGGTTCTCGGACTGTCCACCTCCTCCATGGTTTCTCAATATCTCAATCGCATCTCAATATCTACTGTTCAGAGGAGACGGACGCCTTCAGAATTGTTTTACAATGTAGAAGAAATAAAATCAGGAAAGACCATGCAAGTGGAAGGTGTGTCTAAATGTTTGACTGGTATATTTTATATACTGGATTTATTGTTTAGTTATATTGTTTATATTTAATATAAAAGTTTGTGTGTGTTTTTTGTGTGCGTGCGTGTGTGCGCGCGTGTGTGCGTGTGCGCGCGTGTGTGCGTGTGCGTGCGTGTGTGCGCGCGTGTGTGTGTGCGTGTGTGCGCGTGTGTGCGCGTGTGTGCGCGTGTGTGCGCGTGTGTGCGTGTGTGCGTGTGCGTGCGTGCGTGCGTGTGTGTGTGTGCGTGAACTCACTCAGTCTGCTAAAAACTTCACTTTGTACTAAACCTATTAAAATTTTATGATTTATTGTTGATTTTAAAGGTTTCCTAATGCAGGTAAATCCTCTTTACTGACAGCCCTGTCACACGCCACACCTCAGATTGCCAGCTACCCATGTGAGTACTGATAACTACATCAACTGATATTAATGTATTTCAAGCCAAGTGGTGGGCTTTTAATGTTAATTGATAACTGAACTAATTGATTGAAGAAGGGAAGCATATAGCAAAATTCAAGTAACAAAAAAATAGTGGTGTTACGAAGAATTAATGGCAAATATTTGGAGTTTTTCGACATCCTGTAGAAGCGTAGTTAACCTTCTTGACGTCTGAGTGTAATGGCACAAGTTAGCTTTTATTTCACTGCATTCAAGATAAACTTCCTCTTTTTATGTATTAAACATTATAATATGCATTATTATAGAAGTTTGATTGATTCATTGTTTGTACATAGTTTTAGTCAATTTAACATTTTAAGACTTTCACTTGTATATTTACTTCCAGTCACAACTCTGAGACCTGAGATAGGGAAGGTGATGTATGAGGACCATAAGCAGGTAAACAGCTCCTTGGGTACATAAACTCAAAAAAAAAAAAGCTAAATATTTATTTATTGTGCGTCCACCCCAAAGAAGCTGGTATCATTAATAGCAATTTGATTAACTATTATTATTGACCAACCACAGTGTAACAACTGGTTTAGATCTTACTTGGCGCTATTATCATTTAGCTAGCATATTTACAGTATAGTATGGGGTGCCACAAGGTCCTCTATGCCTCTCCATATACTGTATATTGAGCCCCTTGTACTGTACATGCATTATGCAACCATAAAACAAGGGGTTCAGTCAAGCGGAACTTTTGATTTTGCATCGATTTTTAAGGATCGTTGTTTTTGAACGTTCCACTCGCTGAACGTTCAGAAATTAGTGCAGTGAGCTCCGAGCCACCTCGGCCATGATTGTCATTCACGGGTGTACAGACTTCCTTAAAACCTTTGCACCATTCAGATGTTTAATGCAGCGAAGGGTCGAATTAAGCTCAAAGTCTTCCCTTTATTCCTTCATTCAGAAGATATTTTCACATGTCTCGGTTTGACTTGAACACCCTTCGTATTATCATGCAAAAAGGAAGCCATATGTGACCATAGCCCAGAAGTACCATTGTGTCCTGTGAGTACAATGGTCACACGAGTCAAAATTTGCTTCTTGTCCAAATACGTTAAAGACGATCACGGACTCTTCAAAAAAAAAAAAAAAAAAAAAAGGGACCAAATTCCAACACCAAAACTCCAGAAACTCATAACCTCAGTGCCCAGACGTCTTCAAACTGTTTTGAAACACCATGGTAAACCTGCTCCCGTCCCAACTTTTTTGAGAGCTGTAGGAGGCATCAAATTCGAAATTAGCTCATTTAGTGTATTTTTTTATTTTATTTGTCTGTTTCAACATTTATGTTCTCTATGTTCTATTGTGCTCATGTGATTTGAAAGTCTTTTAGCTTGAATTTTATTTACATTTAAAACAACGTCCGGAATTTGGGTTGTATTTGTGCTTTTGTATGATCAGCCTTTGTTGTTGTTTTGTTACAGGTGTCAGTGGCAGATTTGCCCGGCTTGATCGAGGGTGCTCACATGAACCGAGGCATGGGCCACAAGTTCCTAAAACATGTGGAAAGAACGAAACAGCTCATGTTTGTGGTACATTGCAATGTATAACCCTATTTAAGTAAATCTTGTTGATTTCAGTGACTTCACTGTTGATTTATAACAAGCCCATGTAAAATCTTTTGTCTCTGATGTCTCAGGTTGATGTATGTGGTTTCCAGCTGGCCAGTAAAACACCGTTTAGATCTGCGTTTGAAGCCGTGCAGCTACTCACTAAGGTACATCCTAGTGAAAATGCAGTAAAATGCACATGATCATGTTCAGGTTCATGCCCTAATCTCAGCCTGTGTTTTGACTTCGATGCTCAGGAACTGGAGTTGTATAAGGAGGAGTTGCTGTCCAAGCCAGCCATCCTGGTGGTTAATAAAATGGACCTGCCTGAGGCCGAGGAGAAGCTCAGAGAGCTTGAGACCCAGCTCGAGAATCAGGAAGGTGAGAATGCTGTTAGAGCTTCAGAATTGTAGAAACAGGGACTAGGTTCGATGTTCTCCTGTGGTGTTTAGGATGGTTAAGAATCAAATAGTTTGCATGCTTTTGATGGTTTTAGACTTGCAGTTAGTTCTGACAGAGTAATCTGATTGGACGAGAGCCATTCCACGAGTGGTTATAATAGAGTGTAACAGCAACTACTTAACTATATTTTATATAACGACATAACTTTATACAAGATTACAAGATGGACTGTCCTCCATGTGCTGGTGGAGGAAAAACTGGTTAAATAAACTGGTTAAATAAGTCAAGTCAAGTCAATTTTATTTATATAGCGCTTTTAACAATTGACATTGTCGCAAAGCAGCTTTACACAATAAAAAGAAGTAAGTCTGTATGCAATGTGTATGAATCAAAATGATAAGATTGTCCCTGATGAGCAAGCCGAGGGCGACGGTGGCAAGGAAAAACTCCTTGGGATGGTAATAGGAAGAAACCTTGAGAGGAACCAGACTCAACAGGGAACCCATCCTCATCTGGGTGATAACGGATAGCAGGGATTGATCAACTTAATAATGTGTACTGGAAGTTCAGTGTAACAGGAGATGTGTTAAAATTAAAAGGAGTCCAGTTTGTTCCTGGAGGCTCAGGTAGACTGTAGGAGATTCCAGTCCTGAGCTATCGAACAACTGAAGTCACAGGTCCCCAGAGCATCAATCGATGATAG
>JAAGKR010004235.1:939-64008 GCA_011419295.1 Clarias macrocephalus | reverse complement strand
ACACACACACACACACACACACACACACACACACACACACACACATATTGGGTCACCTGGGAACACCAATTAGCCTAATCTGCATGTTTTTGGACTGTGGGAGGAAACCGGAGTATCCGGAGGGAATCCACCAAGCACGGAGAGAACATGAAGAATCTCTTATGGCCGTTTAAAATAATAAAATGAATCTGATTTACCGCATTCATTAATTGGGCATTGGTGGCTCAGTGATACAGTACAGCAGGTTTCTCACCTGCCAAGCGGGAGGCCCTGATTCGATTCCCACCCAGTGGCCAAACCCCAGCCACTGGACGCAGTGCCGGTCCCAAGCCCGGATAAATGGGACGGTAGCACTTTATTCTGGTCAGGGTCACGGTGGATGTAAATCTTTCTAAATTACACATCCTAGCCTGTGACACCTGTCACCTCATCACACGGACACACATACTAACGCCCCCCCCAAATCCCCTCAGGTAATTACATATAATGCAACTGCATGGTTTATTATATACTCTATAAATCTAATTAGTCTCCAATGTTAAATGGATTTACATTTCCCCCAGTGTGTGTGTTCACAGGCTGGATTTTTCACCACGTCAGTCGTTATGAACTTAAATCCCTGATAAACACACAGTGCCGTATCAAGTGTCTCGGCGTGACCTCAACGTGCTCATGTTCACACCTCGCTGATGGGATCTCAGTGGAGCGTAAAAAGAAGGAAGAATAAGAGCATGAAGAAGAAAAAGATTTAAGTCGACCAGTTACCGCTTTTCCATGTCTATGAATATGATTTTACCAAACTGGTGTTACCAAAGAATTACCCAAAGAATTTTGGAGAAGAGTTCTCAAAAATATATCATTTACTGTACGTCTCCATGACAAGTTTGAGGTCTGTATGAAACCAAAATGAGACTATTTCTCACTAGAAAAAAAAAAGGTAAACAAAATCTCCAATAAGAAATATATATACAGTATACAATATATAATAATAATTTTCATGCATTTAAGAAGTTTCATCTCTTTTTAATCTCATGCGGAGAAATCAGAAAGTCTCGATATAGACTCAATGTATTCTCACCCCCTCAGTCATGTTTTTTCCCATGTGCACAGGATGACGCGATATAGACGATGATGATCTTAAACCTTTACACACAATAGGTTTAGTATTCAATCATTAATAACAATCAATGATAATATTTTTCCAGGGAGCGTCGTATTTGTGACCTGCTGTGCATAACGGCATGTGCACAGACCCTTACCTTATATTATATACAGTAAACTCACATTGATCCATAGTAGCTCTAGTGTAGTATTTCTCCAAAGGAGGAAACCAAGCATGGGGGTGAGCAAGGTGACGTCACGTCCCGTGCGTCTCGTGTTACTACAATAATTGTCCTGTCTCGACTATTTCGCTTAGAGAATTTTAGGAGAAATTTCAAACCAGAAACTGAATTAATGCAGAAATCAGAATCGCAGTTTAGTCTTCCGAGTTATAGCAGAGCAGACTTAAAGCAGGAAACTGTTCCTCTGTGTGGTTATGATAAGGGCGCGCTTTCTTCACAGCAGCATCCACTTCTTCCCTCGAGGAACAGGTGGAACAGGTTACCTGCATGTACAGTATGTGGAACCACCAAATCGAAAAAGGTTTATTTGTTTGTCGCACAAAGGACAGGAGAGTGAAAAGCACTTTGGGCTTGGGCATACTGAGGTGTGCTGCTGTCACTCATTTTAACTACAAAAACAGATGCACTATTATAATATATTATGATCATAACATATTTTTTATATTTACACTATGAAGCACAGTTTCTTAAATCATCCTTGTTTCTGACTCCGTAAAGCAATAATATGGATCAAAAGCTTAATAATGGAAATATTACTTGACAGGAAAAAATAAATACTGTAAAATATTCTCCTCAAAAATATGTCAAAGAAAAACAGTCCTTTTAAACACTGAGATTTAACAATCATCAAACACTGAGCTGAAATGGACTAAAAACACAATAATCACCACCATCATTATTTATAAATTATTTAATTATATAAATAAATGTGGTTTAGACTGACATTGACATGAATGAAAAATGATTGAACTAAATGGGTTAACAGTTTAAATTCATAGCAATAAATTTTGAACATTTTGTATAAAATGGCCCAACAGTCTGAAAGGTGTTGAGGTTTGAACCAGGAATCTTCCAATCACTACGCCAATGCCTTCACCACTGAACTAGTGATGGGTCGTTCATGAACGATTCGTTCTTTTTGAATGAATCTTTAACGTGACTCAGAAGAACGAGTAGTCTCGGAGAGTGATTAGTTCATTTTCTACTGGGCGCGCATGTGCAAATCATCGCGGAACCTCCGGAGGTTATGTACAGAAACAGAAATGAATCGTCACCTTTGAGTCGTTCATTCTTTTGTCACGTGACTCCCATAGACGCTATGCAGTGCAGTAGATTCAAAAGAACGAACGACTCAGACTAGAAGATATGATGGTGAGCTGCTCATTCTGTTCATCATAATATGTCCTTAGCTGCATTGTAATATTTTCATTACTGGAACTATAGCCAAAATGTGTGTATGTAGACGTGTTGGGGGTCCGTTTATTGAAAATGTAACAGTTTATTTTATTTCTGATCAAAAGAACAAAATGAACCAAATGACTCGTTCATTTTGATGAACGAGATTCAAAGAACCGAGTCAATAAAACGATTCAAACTTCCCATCACTACACTGAGCTACCCCTGTAGACAAAGTGCTCTCGAGTGTTGTAGTGTCCATTATGGCTCCCAAATGCAGAAAATCCAGTGCTACAGTATAGCGATAGCAGCAGCAAGAGACAAAGGCTGAGTATTGACTTGGAAATGAAACAGAAGGTGCAAATCAGTGCACAGCATCCAAGACTACACAATGACGGGTTTCACAGAACAGCCGCTTTCCTTCCAAATGATTAAAATTTCAGTGATTTTCTTTTTTTCCTCCACTTGAAGGAGTTACAGTATTTGTGTTTTTTTTTTTTTGCATTTGCATTTATTAGCATCAGCAGCAGGTTCCCTGATGGACCTGTGGTAAACAATCTTCACCATCGGGACCAAAACAGCTCGGAATCAAGTCCCCGTTGGGACACCGGCTTAGTTGCAAAAAAAAAAAGAAAAGTACTTGCACTGTTGGGTTGGCCAGATGTTATTTGTAAGAAACAACTACATATGATGGAAAAACAAAAATCACTTATGACTCGCTATTCCTTAATGTACGTAATATCAAACTGGGATTTTTATATGATTGCAATACTTGAATCGGATCGGCACCTACAGTGAGTATCGTGATAATATCGTATTGGAAGGTGACTGTAACACTACCATAATGATTTAACAGCGAGACGGTTCTGCTGGGATCACGGGATCAGGCTTTTGAGATCATTTTTTAATCTGCTTGTAATGAGAAACAGATTGGTACAGTTGTAAGTTGTGACATTACAAAGACTACTTATTGCATCCAAGCGTCCCGGACGTGTTCCGGCGTGCAGGACGATGCCCCTGTGCATTCAATGTCACTCTTCAGTGATGCATTACTTGTGTTTATCAAGATCAAGTTTCACCTTCATGTGGCTACAAGTCCTTATCATGGCAGAGGGACAAAAACGTCACCCTGAGTGATTACTTCATCTGAATATGGCATGACTCACTGTAGCTTGGGGAAGATCTTCTATCCTCTTGGTACATTTAAATACACACACACACAAAAAAAAAAAACAGATTTTTGTTACTCAGAACTTTGATCCAAAATTGAAAATTCTAAAACCTGCCTCCAGAAAAGCGTACAACAGATAGCAACTGAATAATAATACATGACACATCATAACCCATGTGTAACACCTTATACATGCTGTTCTCCACCATCGAGCCTCATCATTATACCACAGCTTCATCTTATATTTATATATTTATCAGATTAGGCTACTGTTGTTCCAAAATTGACAATGATGTGTGTGTTTGTGTGTGTGTGCCCTGCTACGGATTGGCACCCTCTTCAAAGACTCGTGCCCAAGTCTCCTGGCATAGGCACCTCCCGGGTCGGGTTCGATTCCCGTCTCTGTGTGTACGGAGTTTGTATGTTCTCCCTGTGCGTGGTGGGTTTCCTCCGGGTACTCCGGTTTCCTCCCACAGTCCAAAGACATGCAGATTAGGCTAATTGGCATGTCCAAATTGTCCGTAGTGTGTGAATGAGTGGGTGAGTGAGTGTATGTGTGTGTGTGCTCCGCGATGGAATGGCACCCTGTCCAGGGTTTACCCCGCCTCATGCCTCAAGTCTCCTGGGATAGACTCCAGACCCCTGTGACCCTAAATACTGAGGGGCCAAAAAAATGTATAAACACTTCATCATCTTTTTTGAAGACCACAGCTTTATCACTATAAAAAAAAAATTACAACCAGCCTTGTGGGCATTAAGCAAGCTAAGAATAAAATAATTAACTAAACCTTGTGATAATCAGTTCATTAATGACAGAAAAATAGTTTCTCTGTATAGATAAAAATATGATTCAGTGTATTGCGCAATACCGCAGTGTACTTTAGGGCAGAGACGGAAAACTTGACGCATTTCCACTGAATTGGTTTCTGGACTCAAGGAAGCATAATAATGCTTACTAATGAACATTTATGCTTTGAACACTTAGACCATTTCCTGAATTGGGTTCTATGTAATTATATTTTTCATTTAAGTGTTTTTTTTTTTTTCATTTCGAAATGGCAAGTGTAAGAAAATTATTTATTTGTATTTTTTTCATGTTACTGTACAGTGGGTTTAAGTTAAGGAATGGACTGTGTGGCCTGTACTCTTAGCTCTGCCATGCGTGTAGACCAGGCCTGTAGCTATCGAATATTTTAGTAATCGAGTATTCTACCAAAAAAAAGTAATCAATTCGGCTAAAATGCACTTTTGCTTAATTAAACAGCAATGAAAAATATATAAGAGAAACAAAGATTACTTTGTTTTCTTTTTAGAAAAATCTACTTTTATTTTTTAAATGCATACAGCATTTTATCAAAAATAAACATCGTCATTATTCACAATACAATGACTCGCTTATACCTGTACCCCTCTCTCACCTTTGCGGTTTGACTGGCAGTGAGACGCGGTGTTACCCACCGCGAGCCGCCGTGACTGACCGCCGACGTTCCGCAAAGTTCGGCAAAAAAAATAAAAAATAAACATGTTTAAACACGTTTTAAGGCGCTTTAAACATATTTAAATTTTCGCGGTGAATCATGAAGAACCGAACTTCCGGCCACCGCGCGAAACCGCGTAGGTGAGAGAGGGGTATTAAAGTTGACGGAGATTAATTGAGCGCATTACAGCACCATACATTCTTATTTTAAAGATTTTTTTGGGATGCAAAAAAAGTTTTTCAAATGACTTTAAGGATATAAAAAAACTAAGACACACATTAAAATAAATAATTACACAAAAACACTAAGTTGTGCAACTAAAAGTTTCAAAAATCTACATCTCAGGCATAACATAAGCCTTTACTGATCATTTCTGTCGTTTTCTCTTGCGGCTTTCTTCCTCTCTTGGCCTCGCTGATCATTTTTATCGCTCCCTTCCATTTTGAAGCCCGCGACAGAACGCGCCATCAAATCAATACACAGCTGACTGTTTGCGTCTCCTTCCGCTTTGCGGGTGACGTAAGCGGGTCTTCTTCTTCTTCGTTGGTGTTTACTGTCGGCTTGCACCCGGAAGCGCGCTGTGTCAAAAGCGTGCTGTCAACAAATAATTGCGCAAAAACAAAACGCAAGCGTTTAAAATTAATTAAACGAAGCTTCGAGGCAGAAGATTTTGCCTCGACCATTTTTTGTAATCGAATTACTCGAGGAATCGTTCCGGCCCTAGTGTAGACCAGGAGAGAAACAAACACACACACACACACACACACATATGCACAATGGAGTGCTGGAATGTTCTCTAGCTTATTCACAGGACAAAATGTATAGAAGTCCTACGCCATTTCCTGTGTCTACTACATCAAAGAGAATGAGACATTGCCTTGTTCTATAGAAATCTGGAAACAAAAAGAGGTTCCGGTGAACCATAGGAACTGTTATAAGGCATATAAGGGATAAGGAAGAGAGAGCAGGAGGCATGGCAACGTCGATGTCATCAATGTGGACATATTAAAAAACACTAACAATACATGTAGATTATTTCAATTCAATTTGAATTGATGACAAAACCACCACCCAAGAGAGCAAACGTTCTGTGGAGGCGCACACAATCTGAGTAATACAATAGCACCGGAAGTGGATGCAGAAAACGTCTACGCAGTAAAATGTGCATTATAGACGTAATGTATGAAGTTATAAAATAATCAGATCCCCTAGTATTTGATGTGAATTAACATTGGTAGGGGAAAACATTTCGACCTGACTTGAACTGACCTACGGATCAGCGCGACTCACTGAACACTTATAATCTATACTGAGAAATTACTTTTTTTTCACAGCATCTTCAATGAATGGACTGAAGCGACTGTGCTGCGGAACGTAGATGGCTCTGTAAGTGGAGCGTAACTGGTTTCTTTTGTTTTGTGGTATAAAAGACAGAACATTCAGCACTAAATGCTGTTCAATACTAACGTCAGGCACTGGACAGAATGAGCACGAGGTTAGTGAAAGACCGGGAGAAAATTGCTCGTCCATTATAATCTTAAATGGTTCAGATCGAGGAGTATGACTGCGGTCGTCTTTCGTTACTGCATGATTTAAACTTGCATTTTCATCTGCTCTTAGAACACTTAAGGTGCTTCAATCAGATTTCTCTCTCTATATGGAGCATTAAAGTTGAAGCCATATTATCAAATACGCTTTCTTCTACGTGATGTTGATCCAGAAACCTTTGGCTGTTTAGAGGAAAGAGATAATAAAGTAGATGGACTACATGTATATAGAGCAGTAAAGATTTCGTTTTTTTGGTCCATTACATTAAAAAATATTTTTACCTACACCAATCCTGCAACCCTGTCCTTTCTTAAACCCACTCGAGCAAAGTGTTGCATCCAAGCATGGACTACGGCATAAGAGGACATTTGTGCATTGGAAGGTTTTTTGATTTGGCCTAAAATGAACATCGAGCATCACCGTGACACAGACAAGGATAAACTCTTAATGAAGATGAATCGATTTCTATTACAATACGGAGTCACACAAATCAGTCATGCAGCCGTATTAGTAGGTATGACGGCGGCACATGGTTACTGCAGCACTCCAGGGTCCGTGTTCGATTCCCACCTTTGTGTGCATGGAGTTTGCATGTTCTCCCTGTGCTCGGTGGGTTTCCTCCGGGTTCGCCGGTTAACTCTTACAGTCTAAAGACGTGCAGGTTAGTCTAACTGGCATCCTGTGTGAAAGAGCATGTGAGTGTGTACATGAGTGTGTACATGATTTCTATAGAATCATTACGGAATCGCTTTTCCTACAACCAGATTCGTTCCCAATTTGAGTATGGGAACTGCACAGTGTGTTTACAATAAACGGCACCCATAACCCCAGGCACACTCATGCAAACACACCTGAGCTTTACGAGGAGGCTATGCAAAACCAGTCATTTATCAACAAACGCAGGGTTTTCACTTTCAAAATGCTATTGGAGTATGAAAATATTTAAATTAAATATCTTGTTTATTAGGAATCGTGTTATTAGTCCATCCATCATGAAACGCTTAAACATTTGGAAGGCCCGCGTTCGATTCCCAGCTGGTGCCCAAACCCCACCCACTGGATGCAGTGCCGGTCCCGAGCCCGGATGAACTGGGAGGGCTGCTTCAGGAAGGGCATCCGGTGTAAAACCTGTGCCATGTTGTCGTGCGGATCGAGTGTGGCGACGCCTCGACGGGAGCAGCCGAACGACAACACAAAGCGCTTAAACGCTTGATTAATGTTACCATGGTGTAGTAAATCCACTCTGCTGGGAATAATGATGCGCCGTCTGCAAATGAGCTGGGCCTTTCAGGTGAACAGCCGATTAACATGCAAAGGTTTTTTCTTCGTCTTATAGTGCAATTTCATTAATATTCTTCCATGGAAACGTGTTTTTAGGTTCCGAGCTATTTCACTTACATAAATGAGGCAGTAAGACTTTCAGGCTGTAGTTATCAAAATAAATGGAATTTATCTTTCGAATGGAGCACAGATATACTATAACAGGCAATATATTCCTTTTGGTTTGTTGATTCATCATCAGTATAACCGCCGTTTCCTGGTCAGGGAGGCAGTGCATTCAGAGTCTGTCTTGGGAATTCTAGGTGTGAAGCGGGAATACACCCTGAATAGAGAGCCTGGCCATTGCTAGGCACCACACATGCATACAACACACACACTCTCAGGCAATTCCTTATAAACAATACAGCTTCTTTCATTTTTTTTTGAGGAGGAGGAGGAGGAAACCGGAGAACCTGTAGGAAAACCAGATGGGGCCCAGGAGAACATGTGGTTTTGAACATATTGGTTTAATGGTTCGAGAAAAATTGTTATGAATGTAATCCTGCACTGTAGGGCCCAAAAGTTGAAGGCAGTTTTGGTGCTATTCTGTATTTGACTCTTCCTTGGGTGTAAGAAGAATGATATTTCGTGGATCTCTGCTGAATCTCTGGGAAAAAAGGGTCATGGGACGCCTAAAGCCAAATCATTGCAGGGCCCAAGCACACAGACACTCCAGCCTTGTGGAAATGACTATTAGTCTAATCTGCATATTTTTGACTGTAAGAGACTGTAGAAACTGGAGTCTATAGAGGAAACCAGGGAGAACAGACAGACTCCACAAACGCAGATCCAAAGGTGGAACTCGAACCCTCAACCCTGGAAGTGTGAGGCCGCCGTGCTAACCGCCATGCCACAGCGCCGCCCAAAACAAAAGACACCACGCCTCTCTTCCCCTTAGTATAAAAGGAAGCCGGGTGGCTCGGAGCCCACTGCAGTTGTTCCTGTAAACATTAATTGAGTAGAACGCTTGATTCGAAAGAGATGCATCTGTCTGTGAGAACTGAACACACCAACACCATTTCATTCAATAGCAGGAGTTATTCAATCATCCCCATGCAGTCCTGACCTCACTTAAAGCCACATGTTTGGGACAGTGAAGGAGTTCCTGAGAGACATTTTAATGTACATTATATCAAATCTCATCTCATCCTATACAGGGTCACAGGAAGGCCGGAGCCTATCCCAGGAGACAGGTGTACCCAGGACAGGGTGCCAATCCACCACGATATACACGTACAGCAGATTGGGAACACCAGTTAGTCTACTCTGCATGTCTTTGGACTGTTGGCGGAAACCAAAGGAAACCCACCAAGCACAGGGGGACCATGGTGGGAGCAGAACCCTCAGCCCCTGTGGTGAGAGGCCACGGTGCTAACCACTACGCCACCAGCTTGATTCAATTTGAAACCAGCAAGGGGCCAGATGACTGGTTTCTCAAACGCGATAAGCATTTCTGGATTGATAGTATTGTCCAGATTTTCCTCTCCCCAATACGCTACACCACTGTACATACATCATAATAACAAGCAGCAGTGGACTCACACCTTCATGTGTGACTTGGACTAGTGATCAGAAGGTCGCAGGTTCAAACCCTCAACTGCTCAGACGTACAGTATAACGAGGTAAAATGTAAGTTGCTCCGGATAAGGGCGCCTGCTAGATGCCGGGAAACGCGCTGATTCCTTCTTCCTTTTTAAGACCTGTTTTTAATAAAATCACACAATCTCATCAAGGGCATTGAAGGAATGTGCGAGCCTCTATCTACAGTACACGCTGAAGCAATTACTACAGTGAAAGGCTTTCTGTGCGATGAGAAAATAACTAGAAACCTGCTCACACGTGGACACATGGACGTTTACAAAGTACAACAACATGGTAACATTTCAGAATTGTATTTTTCATTCAATTCATGTAACCCGAGGACGAGATGTTCCAGCTGGATTATGTGAACGCACTTGGTCAAATAGGTTTTGCTTATCCAGTAACAGCTCAAAGACATGGACTTGTATCTTTTTCCACACAAAGAAAAACATTAAGTGTTGGGTTTTTTTGGTTAAGAGACATTTATGCAACATTTGCCGGCTTGCTGGCTTAGTGGTCAGCACTGTCGCCGTGCACCTCCAGGTCCTGGGTTTAATTCCCGCAATGGAGGACCCAAGGAGTGCACGAGGCGGGGTACATCCTGGACGGGGCGCCAAACCATCGCTGGGCTCACACACACATACACACACATACACACACACACACACACACACACACACACACATGCACTACGGGCAATTTTGGAACGACAATTTGCCTAATCAGCATGCCTTTGGGGAGAACATGCACACAGACATGAGGCGGGGAATCGAACCCGGCCCCCGGAAATGCAAGGTACTGTAACAATGCTAACCACTAAGCCACCATGCCGCCTGTTTGTTATTAATGAATCCAAATAGTGCCTGCAAATTGCTGTGGTATACTGTAAGTGGAAGAACACACTTCAGGCCGTGCAATACAGAAATAATCGCCGTTTCATGTCACCCTGATGTGGAGTATTTTCTCATAAGGGTCCAGTCATGTGTAATTATCTAGGTATCTGGTATACATGTAGCTCCGGTCAGATATCAGACTTACTGTATTGTTGATTAATTTCAACAAAGGCATGTAAACCACCTCCTGATCATGAATGGAGACCACAAAACCTTCAGGCAATGGCTGGTTTCCTTTCGCAGCATTGCTCGAATGCGAGGTAAAGATAAAGGGCTTCTAGTCACAAATTCAGTTTAGTCAAATTATAGTTTATTAATAATGATAAACTGAAACACAGGCAATTTGTAAAATGCAAGCATGTATCCAGACAAGGCCACTCAAGTGGAGTACAGAGAAAGCCTTGGGCTGAACTGCAGTTGAAGAACACAATGTTCCTGATTTGTGACAGCGCTACCCTGCCTTAAAGAGATCACTAGGCAAAGATATACTATCGCTTGGACACAAATATGTTCCAGCATTGTCAGGATCTTCACTCGGATCAGTGTCTTCTAACTTTGCATGGTTAAGTTTTCCATATACTGAAAGTTTATTGTTATAGCAGCTGCGAGATATGATAAATCAGAGATATGCTAAAACAGTTCAGGGGGAAATTAAAGGAGAATCTGGAAATACAGGGTTACACAACCCATCACCCCCCCCCCCCCCCAAAAAAAAAAAAAACAGAACAAAAGCATAACAACTATAATCAATAATTCCCCGCCGTAGTGAAAAACTGGATCCTTGTTAGCTCGATGCATTTTTATAAACCCAATAGAAACCCCGCAAAAAAGGAAATGGGAAAACCCCTCAACCTGTTTTCTTTGTACCTTATACCTCTGCTCACAGCTCTCAAACCTGATTATTTAGACGGTGTTTTTTAATTTTCTATAAGTACAGCTGTGACAAAGAAAACATTTACATTTGAACCCGACTCAACAGGAAATACCTCTCGAAACTCAGTTCGAGAGAGACGCCATTTTAAACATTACGTGCTTCCGCTAAGTAAATTCTGGAGGAAAAACACACTCTGCATCGCTTCCATACATCCCTATCGTAACACTCCCCCAAGAACATACAGTCCCAGGGATGCACTAAAAGGGTAAATGTGACTGATAATTAGATGCGTCAAAACATTCTTTACCTCATCAAGGGCAAAACAGAGGAATCGCTTGGGGTTAATGTCATCCTCGAAGGTGATGCTTGGAAAGCCACAAACCACCAAAAATGTTTTGACATTTTTATTGACACAAGTCTCAGCTTCAGCAGTCAAAATGAATCAACAGCTTTTACTTTAATATCTCAACAACATCAAACTCAGCAGTGTCCAAAGGGCTAAAATGCATATAAGAATTACCCTGCGTACACTAATTGTTTATTTATATACTGTATGTTGGCATTTAAAGTGGTAATATGTTGCAGTTCCTCTATAACCCTACAGCTTTCTAAACTATTTACACATTTATAAATAGTTACGTATTTATAAAATTATGATACTAACCGAATCAACACTTACAGTAGGTATCATGATAATATAATATCAGGTGGTCCCTGGTGATTCTCATCCCTAAAAAAATGTAAAGCAAAATTTTGGATCCATACTAGAACGGTTACGCCATTTAAGACTGTCACATGATGCAAATTTTTTTTTATGTTTTTTATTTTTTATTTTATGCTTTAACACCTGGCACGCAAATATAATTATATCAAGTGGCACAAAAAATATAATGATTTTTGTAAGAATTTTAATTTAAGTCGGAAGTGATTAATATTTTATATTTCCCTCAACAGGAGGTGCATAAAGTGGGGTCCAAACGTCTTACACTACTAGTTAAAAATGCTTCTATTTTGCATTTTTTAAAATATAATTTTGTTAACTTTTCGTCGGCTTTTGTCGAGGCGTCGCCACAGAAGACCTTCAACTTACAACTTAGCACAGGTTTTACAGCAGATACCCTTCCTGGAGAAACCCTGCCATTGATTTAGGACCGGCACTGCATCCTACTGTACCAATAAGCCACCAATGCCAATTTTTTAAATTTATAATAATTTTATTTTTCACAAAATTGCCCTAGGAATAGTGCAGGTGAATAAAAGAGAAACTCTTAGAATAAAAAATAGAGTAAATGATCTGTATCTTGAATTCAAGCTACAGATCATTTACTCTCTTTTTTTATTTAAAGAGTTTCTCTTTGTACTCTCACTCACTCATCGTTTATACCGCTTTATCCTGTGTACAGGGTCATGGGGACCTGGAGCCTATCCTAGGAGACCTGAACAGGGTGCACACACATGCTCATTCACACACTACAGGCAGTTTAGGAATGCTGATTAGCCTAATCTGCATGTCTTGGGACTGTTGGAGGAAACCCACCAAGCACGGGAAGAACATGCAAACTCCATGCACACAGAGTTATAACCACAATGCCACCTTTCTCTTTGTTTCTTATTTTAAGTGGTCTTAGACCACTTTTGGCCCCCACTGTACAGTAAGTGCAGGTAAAATGTATGAAAAGGGTTTGCATCCAGACAAGACCTAAGAAGTCTCACCCATGTGTGTAGCAGTTGTAACTTGTCAAGTTTCACTGTAATTTACACAAAGTCCCTTAGAATACTATCACTAACGCAAAAACACATGAACACATTTTTCCAGCAATATGACCTCCAGTCAGCTTACAGCACTGATTTCAAAGTGCTATAGTTGTTTCTAAATCACCTAAGGACCTTGGACCTGCCTCAGAAGCAATGCACATTGTCTGTACGGTGGACAGAGACAGCCCTGGTAGACAATCTGTACTGTGGTCTCAGCTCAGATTGTCTCTGGATCTCAGATAAGGACAGATTTTACTGTACAAACATTTTCTCACTTCATGCCATTAGGACTGATTTGCGAAATCAATGTGTAAATCTTTCCCTCACTGTATTTATTTCCAAAGCACACTGGATTGTGTAAGAAGTTTCAGAAAGTTTTCCATAAATAAACTCGACTCACCATGTCATCATCATAATCACGGTCATGCACGCGCGGGTCCCGTAATATTCCATGATCAGACGTTACACTGTCACGCGCTAGTTCCGATCAAAGTCAGGCTGCGACTTCAAAGCGGACAGATTTCGCGGGTTTCTGCACCGCTCGTGCCGCGTTCTCTCTTTAGATACTCCGCGAGCGCACACACACACATACGCGCGCGCGCGCGCGCGACACACGGGGTGAGCTGAAGCGCAGAGGCGCACTCTCAGAGCCCGGAAGTAGCACTTCCTGGAACAGGAGTAATAATATGCATGGACGGAGTGCTGGCGCTGTGACTGTTGTTGTTTTTCCAGTTAGTCTTGCCTTGGGGGTTTTTTTTTTTTTTTTTTTGGCAACGTACTCGCAGACTTCCGTCTACACATTTGCTTATGAATTAAAGTTTATTTCACTTATTTGAAACCACAGCAGGTGTTCCAGCTGTGATTCAAAACATAGTATTACATTATTTAAGCATGCATATAATAATGCATATTTACTCAGATACTCAGGGGGCCTGGAGCCTATCCCAAGAGGCACGAGGCAGGGTACACTCCGGACGGGGTGAGAATCCGTCGCAAAGCACACACTATGGTCAATTTGGGAATACACATTGGCCTAATCTGCATGTCTTTGGACTGTGGGAGGAAACCGGAGTACCCGGAAGAAACCCAGCAAGCACGGGGAGAACATCCCACGCACGAGGCGGGAATCAAACCGTCAGCCCTGGAGGTACAGTGCTTCAAACTCCACTCGCAAATACCCAAGGTGGGAATCGAACCCAGTGCTAACCACTATGACGGCATGCTTCATACTCCCCCCACTCCACCACTCAAACTCCACTCGGACCCAGACCCCCGACCCTGGAGATGCGAGGCCACAGGGCTGCCACATGGGATTATATTAATGCACATTAACATTAATAAATGTAGTCTAGGTTTTATAGGTTGTCCATGATAGAAAACTGCAAACAACTTTAAAGTAAACAACCATATTTATAGTAAAGTACACTGTGAAATGCTGTCAATTTTACAGTAGCTTAGTCATAATTAATTTTACTGTCAGTGCAGTGTCATAATTTATTATAATTTTTTAAAAACATTTTCTTTATATGGGACACAATTGAGCTGAAAGGTCTTGCAGGGCCCGCAGGCAGCCTGGAGCATGTGCCAAGTAACTGAGGCACAAGGCATGGTACACTCTGGATGGGGTGCCGGCCGATTACATAGCTTTATTAGCGCACATAGCTAATAAACTGAAACTGTGTCTTTTGCCTGTGAGAGGAAACCTCAAAGTACAATGGGAACATGCAAACTCTGTGCAAACAGAGCAAATGCGAGATTCAAACCCTCAACCCTGGAGGTGCAAGGTGACAGTGCTAACCACTAAACCGACATGCTGCATCATCAGTACTGTAATTCTCTTCCTTTAAACATTCTGCTATATTTACATTTACAGTTATGGCATTTGACTTTCATTTTTATTTCATTATACATCTGAGCAGTTAAGGGGTTAAGGGCCTTGCTCAAGGGCAAAACAGGGGCAACTTTGTGGTGCTAGGGTTTAAGTAGTCCAAGTAGTCTAACGATCAGTAGTCTAAAGACGTAACCACTGAGCTATCCCTTCTTTTCTAAATTTACGTTTTTTTAAATCTACGTTTTTGGTCAAGAAAAGCTAATGGAGCAAATGTTTATAACTTTAATAAGACGACTGATAACACAATTTTTTTTTGTCCAGAAGAAATGTAAATATAAACTAATGAAAAAAATCAGTGTTGCACTTTAATACATAAATATTGTAATTATTGGCACATTGCTGTTGTATAAGAGGAATAAAACAGCCTAGGACGTGGTGTTGTAGAAAAAACGTCAGCGTGGTTTATGTAACCGCCCACCACATATGTAACCACTTATTTAGAAAGCTATGTGGCAGTGAGGCCCTCTGTATAATGTAGCTCAGTGTCCAGCCTGCTCTTACCCACATGCTTTTTCTTACATTTTCCGACCTAAAAATGACACGAGCAGATGCATCAAGAGATTAATTAGGTGCTCGTCTTTTACAAGAAAGCTACATCGTTCCATGCATCACGAGCACTCTGTGTGTATCGTTCATGCTTGAACCTGACTGCTTATGCCGAAATGTAATGAGGTGTTGGTTAAAATAAAGGCAGCATGGAAATATGTTTGTGAGGTTTAAGGAAACATATTATACTCCTTTAAACAGGTTAATATACAGTATTATATATGATATGCAAATTTATACAGTATATATGCAAAACTCTTGAGCCACCCTTCATTTCTTAATAGTTTGCTTTTAATGAGTCAGACTTCCTTGTATTTTTAATGTAGTGTTGAGAAATATTTTTCCAGCTTCCTGGAGTACTTTTTTCCTTTCATTTTTGGTAAGGTCATGGCTCTCATTTTGCTGAGTATCAGCGCGGCTGTGAGGTGGTCATAGGGACGTGCTAAAGATATCACAGCCGTGCTGATATTCACTACAAGAACACGACCTCGAGTGTGATTTTCCTAAAGTGTGTGTTTCTTTCTCCCACATCATCACAATGTTTCTGGGGTTAAAATTACATCAGTGCCACTGCAAGGTTAACAATCAAAATACATAGATGATCAGCCCCATTGGTCAGTACCTGACAATTATGAACAGTAGATGATGATTATTGCAATCAATTTCTGGATATCTGGATTGCTATTGTAGAATATAAAAAAAATACATTTGTTCACTGAGGTATTTTTCTTCTTCTTCGTCTTCTTCTCATTCGCTCATCGTCTGGAGCCTATCCCAGGAGACTTAGGGCACGAGGCGGTGTACACCCTGGGTGCCAATTCATTGCAGGCTACGCAAACACACACACACACACACACTCACACACACTACAGGCAATTTGGCAATGCCACTGGAGGTCTTTGGACGATGGGAGGAAACCGGAGCACCTGGAGGAAACCCAGCCCTTCTTCTTCTAAGTATTCAAAGTGTTTTTGTTGTTTTTGCTGCAAAATGTTCTCTAGTGGCTGCATGTTAATAAACGGTCAGCCTTCTTACTGACTTGGTGACCCCTCAATGGGAGCAGCTAAAGGCCCAACAACAACAACAACCTACTAAAAAATCGCCACCAATACTTCACCAGAGTTGAGATGTTTCCTGAAGAGGCACTCTGAGGAACACTGTCTTTGTCCTTGGCCTTTTGTTTGGTCATGCACACTGACCTAAGAAAAACGCCAACCCAGACTCTGAAACTTACTGTAATATATAGTCATTCTTCTTATTAAATTTAATTAGTTTAAGAGAATTAAAAAGAGGGTCATTTCTGATTTGTTGATTTTTTGTTGTTGTTATTGCTGTTGTTGTTATTGTTAACTGTAATTAATGCATTTGTATTCTATTTGTATTCTTTCAATAAAAAAAAAAAATAATACAAAAGAAACTTAATACATAATTAAACCATAACCAAATTTTTATTCATGAAGTTAGACATGAGGCATCAGGAAGTGAGGCAGGAAGCAGGAAGTCCACACTACATATCTGCGTATTTCATGATTCTCCATAAGTCACCTGTGCATCAATACATAAAAAGGTCAATAAACAAAACAATAATAATTACTACTTTAATATCTGATTTGCACCAAAACGAAACTAATATGAATATAATTATTATGAAGATAATGATAATAAAATGAGAGCATACACTATGTGGCCGAAAAATTTGTGGACACCATCAGTAACCATCACACCAACAAATACAGAGTGGGTGAAAATTAACTAGGCAATATTTAATAGCTAGAGAATTCGTAGTATCACTTGAGTCATGTTGAAAACAGTCTGCTCGCACTGTGTGTGCGTGGTTACATCAGAATTTTCCAGGACCAACATCCGGCATACACACTGGGTCTAACGCACACACTCTGGGACGACTTGAACGTCATCAATGGCCTCCGAGAAGTCCAAATCACACTCCATGTGAGTTTTTTTCTGTGGGGCTACGAAAAGGAGGACAAAGTCACACACACTGGAGGACCTGGACGCACTGATTCAGAAGGTTCTCAGCAATATTTCAAACGACTTCTTTCAGAAGCGTTCCAATTTTCCCGGCCGTTTGATGAAACTGGTTGACGCCACCGGTGCCTACGTTGCAATTTAATTATTTCCTTTGATTTTTAATGTAATAAAGTAAATGTACAATTAGTTTCAACAAATATGTATTAGAAATAAGGACTTTATTACCAATTTAATGCCTAGTTACTTTTCATCCACCCTGTAGTTCTTGCCAATGTCTTTACCACTGCCTTTGTACTGTAGCATTAGTTTCCTTTCACTGCAATTAAGAGGCCCAAATCTGTCGCATCATGACCCTTGTGCACGAAGCCAGATCCATGAAGCCATGGTTTGCCAAGGTTGCAATGAACTTTGTGATGAATTGAAATGTCAACTGTATCCCAGTCTTCCTCACCTACTTTTATAGTACCTGATCTCAATAATGCTCTTGTGCATTTGGTAGAAAGCTGTCCCAGAAGAGTGGAGCATACTCTACAATAACCCAAAATCAGGAGCAGATTACCAAAAATGTAAAAAATTGTGTTGTAAATTTATGTTGTTGCATGTATATAGCACCTTTGTCCTGGAGGAACGTTGTTTCGTTTCACTGTGTACTAACTGTATATGGTTGGAATGACAATAAAAGCCTACTTGACTTGACTACTTGACTAAAAGCAAATATGGGTGAAATGGTCAGCTGTCCATGAATTTTTAGCCATATACAGTAGGATAGTCCTTACCAATGTCCCCTAATCAATGTTTTCATTCTCCTCATGGTGATCGATGTTGTGTGAAGCTTCCTCGACCTGCTGGACAATCTGGGAAAGGAACGAGGCGGAGGCTCTTGTTGAAGGAGAGAGAGGCCGGGGGGTTGTGGAGGAGCTGTCGGGGCCGTGGATAAGAGTATGTGCTGCATGCAAGTGCCTCCTTTGACTCTGCCTCACTGAAAGAATAGAGGGGGTACTTATGAAAAAAAAACTGAGGAAAAATGCATATAATATCTAAGCTGATGTCTGGAGGAGAGGTTCAGGACAATTTATTCAGAAAGGAACTCTGGCACGCACTGAAATGTTGCTCTACTCAGAGTGAAGTGGGTGAGAGGAAAATTAGCATCTGCAAGTCGGAGGTTCTCTTTGGGAAAAGAGTGGCACGTTTCCTTCAGGTCGAGTTAGAAATCTTCCTGGTGGTAGAGGAGTTTATTTAGCTTGGGATCTTATTTTTTAACAAATCGGTTCAACTATAAGATTATAGCTGTTGTAGTACAGTCGTGAAGAATCAGGAGCTCAGTCTGTGGACAAGGATCTCTGTTTACTGCTCAGTCTACTGTATATCCCCATCCGTACCTATGGTCTCAGGCTGTTGGTAGTGATATGAGGTTCCTCTGCAAGGTTGATGAGCTTATCTTCCAGGATAGAGTATTTAACCTCAGCCTAGAGTCTAATACTGAGAATTGAGTGGAGTCACTTGAGAAGCTCTATGAACATTATAATAATATCCTCTGTGAGATAAATCGGGTCACAAAACCATATTAAATTTCATGGTTAGCTTGGGAACATCTGGGAACATCTGATCTCAAAGAAGAGGCTAATGTTGAGGATAGGGAAAGAAAAGTCTGGACGGAACGTTTACACTGCTTCTGAAGGATGCCGAGTAGTTTACCCATAATTCCCTGTGTATTATGCTGTACTTGTGTGTGTTTTTAGACGCTATTGCACTTGATTTAAGCACGTGTTCAGGATTACTAGGTTTTTGTTGTTCCATTGTCTTTAACGCGATGAGTTTTTACATGTGTGAACGGGAATGTGCTGTATGTTAAATTGATGCTAAATTCATAATTCTTGCTGAATCCCATCAAGTAATGAAATAATTAACCTCCTTTTAAAACCACAAATTATTATGAGTTTTCCAAAAAAAACAACACCTGTCTGATGAGTTGTGCTAATTAACTCAAATATAAGTCAAAATAATTAGTCATAACGTCTGTTGGCTGGAAAGCTGGAAGGACTAGGATTAAAGACATATTTACCATCTGATTTCACATTTTCCATGGAAATAGAATATTAAGACATACACAAAAAAAGATTTATGTAAAATTTACTTTATCCTGAAAATTGTGACTTACTTCAGAGGCAATGTTAACACAATTCTCCAACTCACAGAATACACTGTAAATATCTGTAATTGGGTGAAGTACTAATTTGCCTGGCAGCACAATTTACACCTTCATACTGACTATTAGGCAGAAAGCTGTTATGACTAAATGGAACATAAATTGTGACGTTTTGTGATTTGGCTAACTCCAGGTCATAGAAACACTTTGAAGTGACTGTTAATAACAGACATTATATATAACATTCAGGTCACTAGACAAACACTCAACCGCTGAGCTAAACCGACGCAGTTGGACTTTCATTAGTAGCTACGTTTACATGGACAATATTACTTCAATCTAATTGAAATCATTCCCTTTAGAGATTCCAACTTACACTGATCTTATAACGTGTGTTCATATTCTCAAAGCATGCTCATTATATGCTCATTTCACTCATTTTCTTTTGATTCTATAAAGCTGCTTTGTAACAATTATCATTTTTAAATGCACTATATATAATAAAATGTAACAAAAATTTCATTTAAAGTATTTAATCAGAATATAATATTTTTTTTAAGTACTCAAAATGGTTCTGCACGTTTAATCTGCCGGAAATATAACAAAAGTGGAAGACGTATTTTACTCCAACTTTTAGTTTAGGTTACGCTTCCCATCTAAATCCCACTCTTTGCCTTACGATCGGTTACAAGAATTCAATCTAAGCTATGATTGGTTAGATGCTTTACTGCATGTGAAATGATGAACCAATCAAAGCTCTTTCCTTAGTGGATGAAAGTCTGAAGTAAACATACAGGTGAAAAATTTAAATATTGTGCAAAAGTTCATTTATTTCAGTAATGCAACTTAAAAGGTGAAACTAATATATGAGATGGACTCATTACAAAGCAATGTTCAAGCAGTGATTTGTCATAACTGATGATTATGGCGTACAGCTCATGAAAGCCCCAAATCCACAATCTCAGAAAATTAGAATATTACATGCAAATCAATAAAACAAGGATTGTACATAGAACAATATCGGACCTCTGAAAAGTATAAGTATGCATATCAGTACTTGGTTTGGGCCCATTTTGCAGCAATTACTGCCTCAATGCGGCGTGGCATGGAAGCTATCAGCCTGTGGCACTGCTTAGGTGTTATGGAAGACCAGGATGCTTCAATAGCGGCCTTCAGCTCTTCTGCATTGTTCGGTCTCATGTCTCTCTTCTTTCTCTTGGCAATGCCCCAAAGATTCGCTATAGGGTTCAGGTCAGGCGAGTTTGCTGGCCAATCAAGCACAGTAATCCCACAGCCATTGAACCAGGTTTTGGTGCTTTTGGCAGTGTGGGTAGGTGCCAAGTCCTGCTGGAAAATGAAGTCAGCATCCCATAAAGCTCGTCTGCGGAAGGAAGCATGAAGTGCTTCAGAATCTCCTGGTAGACGGCTGCGTTGATCCTGGACTTAATGAAGCAGAGGACATGGCTGCCCAAATCAACACAGACTGTGGAAACTTCACACTGGACTTCAAGCATCTTGCAGTGTCTGCCTCTTCATTCTTCCTCCAGACTCTGGTTCCTTGGTTTCCAAATGAGATGCAAAAGTTGCTCTCATCAGAAAAGAGGACTTTGGACCACTGAGCAACAGACCAGTTCTTTTTTTCTTTAGCCCAGGTAAGACAGTTCTGATGTTGTTTGTTGTTCAGGAGAGGATTGACAAGAGGAATACGACATTTGAAGCCCATGTCCAGGATCCATCTGTGTGTGGTGGCACTTGATGCACTGACTCCAGCCTCAGTCCACTCCTTGTGAAAGTCCCCAACACTTTTGAATGGCCTTTTCCTGACAATCCTCTCCAGGCTGCGATCATCCCGGCTGCTTGTGCACCTTTTTCTTCCACACTTTTCCCTTCCGCATAACTTTCTATTAATGTGCCTCGATACAGCACTTTGGGAACATCCAACTTCTTTTGCAATTACCTTTTGAGGCTTTCCCTCCTTATGGAGGATGTCAATGATGGTTTTCTGCACAACTGTCAGGTCAGCAGTCTTTCCCATGTTTGTGCTTCCTACTGAACCAGACTGAGAGACCATTTAAAGGCTCAGGAACCCTTTGCAGGTGTTATGGCTTAAATAGCTGATTAGAGTGGGACACTTTGAGCCTAGAATACTAAAACTTGACATAGCAAGATGGCGCCGGTGAGGTCGGCTGCCGTCACGACTGCTCCGACCATAAGCATTTCACTGCATTTCGTACTGTGTATGACTGTGTATGTGACAAATAAAATTTGAATTTGAACTTTTCAAAATATAAAAATTTTCTGAGATTGTGGATTTGGGTTTTTCATGAGCTGCACGCCATCATCTCAATTATGACAAATCACAGCTTGCTTTGCATGTAATGAGTCTATCTCATATATTAGTTTCACCTTTTAAGTTGCATTACTGAAATAAATGAACTTTTGAACGATATTCAAATTTTTTCAAGTTTCACCTGTAGGTGGGAGAGAGTTGTGTGTTACAGAGCTTGTCAAACAGAAATGGAAGCAAAATTCACCTAATTATAATTATTACACCTTTTAAATGTATTATCAAAGGTTTAGATCTCCCCTCTTATTCCTTATATATATATATATATATATATAAATCCCCAGTATTGTAGAATGTAGAATTCTAAGAAATTTGCAAGTGTTTCCAAACTTTTGAGTGGTAGTGTGTGTGTGTGTGTGTGTGTGTGTGTGTGTGTGTGTGTATATACACACACTGTATATGTAAATTATATATTTAATGAATAAATACGATATGTAAATTATAAATTTAACGGATCATTTAACTATTTACATGATTTGCATTAAGTCCAGACTCATTCAAAGTCAGTTTACAGATAATCCCTGTGCACTTTTTCCTACATATTTACGCTTCATTTTCCAAACTGCCGGTGACTGACCCTTAATCTCAGTTTCAGCTGCACATGTACACCGTGCGCCTCCTTTTTCTTTTATCTCTCTTTTATCTATCTGAACATGGTTGTACCTGCTTTACTGTCAAGTTCTGCTCGAACAATATCAGACAAATTCTTTGCATTTTGAGAAATAACCCACCTCTATCACGGGCAATGCTCTTGTGTATGTCGGGAATGAGGAAGCTGTAGACAAGCTGGGCTACAATCTCCTCTGACTGCTCAAAGTTCCTCCTGCACAGACACAACAAGAAGGAGGAACATCAGAGACATCAAAATCATTTACACTGCTAAATATGAAGAAATCTAGCAGATATTAAGAGATATATAGAAAATATTTCTCTCCAAGAAAATCATTTTCTAAACCACCTTTTATGTCACACAATTTCAGCTCTGTATCTGGTTGCCTATAAACCCACATTCAATACCCCTTCTTCCAGCATCTCATGATTTTCAATAACACACCATTTAGCACTCAAGGGAGAATATATATGGGAGTATATATATAAAATTATTTTATTTTATTTTTTTAACCTACAGGACCAATGATTATTTTCACCCTGTCAAAGCCATGGCTCGAGATAAATGCATTGAGTTTTTTATGTTTTATAGTCGCCCTCTTCTACCCACACTGTACTGCTGTCACCATGACCCTCAACACACTCATGGATATGAAACATAATGGGTTCCTGATTCTCTGAAAACCACTCTGTAATAAATAACATACCTGTAATTCTCCCAATTACAGTACCATCTAAAATAGCAGGGTTTCTCCAACACATTCCCATCACAACATATTCCACGTGCTTTAACGCTTGCTAACAACACTGCCTGTTTACATGACTCTACACGTTAAACTCTTGGAGTACATGGAGCGAGGCTTGACCCGAAGCTTAGGATTAAGGAATCAGTAGTGTGACCGTTCTGTCGCTTACATTTCCTCCATGGCGTAGGTGACGTTGTTGAGCTCCTCTGCCATGTGGTGGATTTCTTCTCTGGCCTGCGACTCGGCTGTTTGATCGACGCTGTTCAGGATCACATCCTCCAGGTATAGATCCACTGTGGCCTGGTGCACCTTGATCACCTGAGAGCATACAGGACAATAAGTAGAGTATACAGTATTCATACTTATAGCTTGTATAGAATCTTCTAAAGAGAAATAGATAAATGGTAAAAGGTAATACACAGTTAACTTAGGGAGGAAAACAGTAATTGTATCACATCCATATGTTTGGACACCCTGCTAGGTCAGCACTCTTCACTAACAGACCTTCGGGGGATATCTCAACTTCTAAAAATGCTCTTTTTATTCTTGTTTAAGACTTTTTAACCAATGTAAAATATCTCGAGTTCTTCCATGTACAGCACGTTTAAGATAGTACCAACAGATGTTCAATAATATTCAGGTGAGGGCCGTAAAGCTTCAGCATTACCTAAAGTATTCCATGTTTTGTATCCTTGCTCTATTCTAGAGTCTAATGTCTTTTCAGACCCAGTTTCTTCACTGACTACGCTTTCAGAATTGTCTGGTATTTACAGGAATCCATCCTAATAGCTCCATGTGCCTGCCTAACAGTTGGCAGCTTACTCTTTTCATCTATGCATTAACCAGATAATTACATTTTTGCTTTATTTGTCTCCATGTCACTTGTACCCAAAGTGCTACCAGATAATCTGGATATTGTTGGCTATTAAGGTTAAATGTATCACAGTTCATCACCACTTCTGTGTCTGCTACATCCACCTGCAGGTCCATGGAAGCACTTCGGTATAGCCACTTCCTGATTTTTAGACAACAATGAGCTTCGGTTTCAGATTCTCAGTCAGCAAAGAAGTGTTGATCACAGTTGATTGTTAGCACAAGGTTAGAAATTTCAGAGAATTTGCTACATTTCTAAAAAACACTTCCTGCTCTGGACAGTGCAGCCTTACAAATCAGTACGGGCCCAACAAGCTAATTAAGTCAATTTGCAACTTGAAAGGCGGCACGGTGGTGTAGTGGTTAGCACAGTGGCCTTGCACCTCCAGGGTCCGGATTTGATTCCCGTCTCTGTGTGCATAGAGTTTGCATGTTCTCCCCGTGCTTGGTGGGTTTCTTCCGGGTACTCAGGTTTCCTCCCACAGTCCAAAGACATGCAAATGAGGCTGACTGGCGTTCCCAAATTGCCCGTAGTGTGTGAGGTGAGTGTATACGTGTGTGCCCTGTGATGGATTGGTGCCCTGTTCAGGATGGCCCTAAGCCTACTGGGATAGGCTCCAGGCCCCCCGTGACCCTGAATACAAGATCAAATGGTATAGAGGATAAGTGAGTGAGAGAGAGTGTAACTTCAAAATTCTAATTTTATTTTATTTTTAATTAAGCTAATTTGATTAAGTCAATCAAATAGAAAGTAAATGTGGATTACTATTCGTAGGAAAGGTTATCGTATTTCAACCCGTTAATCATAACAATAAGTGATTTTGCAAGGTCATGAAACCTTTGTGAGGAGTAACATGAAGATACCAGAGTGCAGAGCTATGATTAGGGAAAGGAAGTGCGCTCACCTGTCGAAAGATCTCGTCTTCCTCTCTCCGTCTCTGCTCTTCCATCTGTCTCCGCCCACTCTCTTCAGCCTCGCGAATGCGGCGGTCTCTTTCTGCCAGCAGCATGAAAGCATGGATCCTTCTTTCCTCCTGTAGGCGAATCAGCTCCTTCGCCAGGAAGTCCAGCATGTCGCCGATCACCTCCCCCGAAAGGCCGTCCACAAAGCTCTGTATCTGAGATGTCTGAGAGAAGAAAAGGGGGGGGGGGGGCCAATATGTTATCCAACACTTCATTCAAATGGGCTAAGTAATAATAAGCTGATGAAAAAAAGGATTGATATAAAAAAAAGCATATCCTGTACTTATATACAGTAAATATGGTGAAGACATACTGTAATATTTATGCATATGTATGTATCATTTTATTAATCAATACATTGAAATTGTATGAATTAAGCCTAGATAAAGGGATAATAAAAGTGGTCAATGTTATTTATCATGATTCAAGCAAAGATTCCACAAATCACACATTATATGTATATACATATACAGTATAGTCACGAATAAATATCTCATAGAGATCATTTATATATCATTTTATTAGCATAGTTTTTTAGTTTTTATAATTATTTAAACAGACCAAACATTGGATTTGGAAAAATGTTAAATAAGTAGGTAGGTAAGTCAATAAGTAATTAAGTAAGTAAGTAAATAAATAAATAAATAATTTCTTATCTGCTTTTTATATATTTTTTCCAAATCAGTTTCTAATGAAGTATTTGTGTATTATTGAAGTATATGTTTCATTTTCTTGTTCTATAATATCCTTGTACAGAATTTAAAGCAGGAATGCTCTACACCAGAAGAAACTGGAGCAGAGGTCAGTTATGTAAATCAGCGCATGTCCTTTCCTGTGCTGTAGTCACGCACGTCATGGTGAATGGCTCATAGTGAAAGTGTTGAATGAGCCGGCTGTTTCTCTGCTCACCCTGCTCTCACGCATCTCTGCCTGCCTCTGCAGGGCCTGTGTGACCTGTTTATCCGCTCTCTGCAGGTCTTGCTCCTCCTGCTGCAGGCTGTGGGTGGTGCGCAGCTCCCGGATCAGCTCCCGTTGCCTCTTCATGCCCTCCAGCATCTGGAACGCACCAGAAGAGTGAAAAAATCATTGAAAAGCAGGACAGATTGAGACCTGACACACAGGTGACCCAGCTGTCACATTCACATCCACATATTACACAATACATAATGCACTGTGGGAAATCTAATCTGGATGTAGGTTCTGTTGATCACGTACAAAATAATAATAATAATGTATGACTCAGTGGAAATGTACTGTAGCGTACAGTTTTTTTTTCAGCCAAGTGTACCTGGTTCTGGATGGATCTGCCTCTGAGCAGCTTCTGTAGAAAAATGACAGCGAGCTCCTTTTCCTCATCTCCCTGCAAAATGTATCATATTTTATATATCATATACCATTTTGTCATGCTGTCTATGGCAAAATCTTATTCATATATAAAAAGCTTTTTTTCTCTTTTGCACCCAGCTTGTTTATGGGTGAATCTACAGTATGATCTTGTTTTTACAAGCAGCAGTTTTTGCACCAAGTTTAGTGCCAAGAAAATCAAGATGCGGAAAGGACGTTGTGTGGGAGTGTGTATTTTTTCCCCCCACAGCTACAGTAGGGCTATGAGAAGATTACCTCAGGAGGCTCATCCACAACAGGTGTTGGGGGACGAGGCACGGGTTTCTCCACCCTAGAAAGGAAGCGTAGAGGCTTCTTCTCTTCCACTTGGACCTTCTTGTCTTTCAATGCCTGCAGCAGATGTACAGAATAACATTACTCGCTGCGGTGTGTGAGGAGCGGACCATCTGTGCAGTTCATAAAAACTGTATAGTGCCTGTAATGTACAGTATGTGATGCTAATATACTTTTAGCTGGAAGGGGGGAGGGGGTGCAAGAGTACTGAGAAATTATGCAGAAAGCATGGATCATGCATGCATCAAAAATATTTGAGCAAAAAAGGAGTAAATGGAGTAAATGTTATACGTATGAACAAGAGCAAATATTTTAAATAATAAAATAAAATTTGAAAAATAAGAATAATAAAAATTTAGTTTATTTTTAGAATATGAGTTTTGAATAAAAACATGAATCAATACCTGTAAGTTCCCCAGATGTAAGCATGAATAAAGCTGCTAAAAATGTATCAAGTGTAAATATATAATTTATGTTAGTTAATGGAAATAAAGCTATTCTAACCTGGCATTAACAATAAATAAAGAATTATCTAGCGTTCATAACTACTAGGAAGGTAATGGTAATAACACAGGTGCTGGTTGTTAATTGGTGATTTCTGAGGCTAGTGACTCTAAATCAAATTCTCCTCTGCAGCAGAGCTAAGTTCCGGTCTTGCTTTCCTGGGAAGGTCTTCATGAGAGACAGTTTCATCATGGAGCTTGATGGGTTTTACAAATGCACTTGTCACAATATTGTTCTTGCAAGAACTATTCCAGAAAGGCCGACCTTAATGGATTGGATGAATGGATGGATGGATAGATGGATGGATGAATGGATGGATGGATAAATGGATGGATGGATAAATGGATGGATGAATGGATGGACGGATGGATGGATGGATGAATGGATGGATAGATGGATGGATAAATGGATGAATGGATGGATGGATGGATGGATGGATGGATAGATGGATGGATAAATGGATGAATGGATGGATGGATGGATGGATGGATAGATGGATGGATAAATGGATGACTGAATGGATGGATGGATGGATAGATGGATGGATAAATGGATGAATGGATGGATGGATGGATGGATGGATGGATAGATGGATGGATAAATGGATGACTGAATGGATGGATGAATGGATAGATGGATGAATGGATAGATATATGAATGGATGGATGGATGGATGGATGGATGGATGGATGGATGGATGGATCCCGAAGGAAATTCCTGAGTAGGGACAGTAGCACTCAGCTCTCTTTCCACACTCCAGTCCAATGGCAGATGCCACGGTGTCCAATCTTATCCATAAAGGGTTCATATGGTTGCAGGCTTTCATTCCACACAAGCAGAAGCGACACCACATTCCACATTTTTAATTAGCCTTTCAACAGACTATCAGATGTGGCATCTGCTTGGCTGGAATGAAAGCCTGCACCGACACTGGTCGTTTCTGGATAGGATTAGGTGACATACAGCATATCATCTAACTCTTACATATAGATATAGTGCTAACTACAATGTGTAGCATGAGGACACTGCACATGGAGAAAGATTATTGTTTTTTTTTTCTACATGAATGAACCTAATGGATGCTTGTTAAATGATAAACTGAACCAATTTAATTAAAATGTTAAATGAATTTTAAAAAATTCTGAAAAAAAAAATGTAAATAGGACATTAATTTTAGTAACAGGCAATAATGTACTCATGTTTGTGTGTACCAACAAAGATCAATTAAATTAAACATTAAATATAATCTTGAATACTATATTTATTAATAATTAATAATAACAAAGTATAATCTGACTATTATAGACTGTCTATTGATCACCCTTTGTATCATTTGTACCAACCTGGATAACCACACTGCTGCAAACACACATATCAGTACCGTTCTATTTCATACACCATGTTTCAGTCATACACACTCAACATTTTACACTTCTATATTCTTACACCCCTATACCTCATAGTGTATAACATCCTTCTGTATCCTAATACTGCATTCTACTTACCTGTTTTAAATCTCTTTTAGCTTTGGTAACTTTTGTACATATTGTAAAATGTCAACATACTGTATATCTACAGTATATATATATATACATACACACACACACAGACAGGGGGTTGGACATGCACAGTGTCCAGAGGGATTTTGAGCCATTCTTCTTGCAGAATAGTGGCCAAGTCACTATGTGACACCCCAAAGTGGCTGAATAATATTTAGATCTGGTGACTGTGCAGGTCATGGGAGATGTTCAACTTCACTTTCATGTTCATCAAACCACTCTGTCACTCTGCTGTGTGTATTGGTGCATTATCGTCCTGATATACGGCACCGCCTTCAGGATACAATGTTTGAACCATTCGGTGCACACGGTCCTCCAGAATGGTTCGGTAGTCCTTGGCAGTGACGATCCCATCTAGCACAAGTATTGAGCCGAGGGAATGCCATGATATTGCAACCCAAACCATCACTGATCCACCTCCATGCTTCACTCTGGGCATGCAACAGTCTGGGTGGTACTGTACGCTTCTTAGCAAATTCTCATGTACATTGACCCTGTGGAGCTCCCGACAAACAGTTTTGTCTGAAAGGGATGTCCGGGTGATAATTCGGATTTTATCCAGAAAACCACCGCTGCCCAACTCACTGCAGGATTAAATGTGCACCAAAACTCTCCTGTTTCCACCAAAACTGTTTGTCGGGAGCTCCACAGGGTCATGTACATTGATCCTGCAGTGAGTTGGGCAGCGGTGGTTTTCTGGATAAAATCCGAATTATCACCCGGACATCCCTTTCAGACAGCTTCCTCTTGTGTCCACAGTTACTCCTGTTGGATGTGGTTCGTCCTTCTTGGAGGTATGCTGACATTACCCTGGATACCGTGGCTCTTGAAACATCACAAAGACTTGCTGCCTTTATCACAGATGCGCCAGCGAGACGTTCACCAACAATTTGTCCTCTTTTGAACTCTGATATGTCACCCATAATGTTGTGTGCTTTGCAATATTTTAAGCAAAACGGTGCTATTACTCTGCTAATTAAACCTTCACACGCTGCTCTTACTGGTGGAATGTGCAATCAATGATGATTGAAGAAGTAGTAAGTGACTTCTTACCTGATGAGTCTTCATTAATTCAATTTCCCTGCGGTCTGAGCGACTGATAAAACTTTTCTTTTTTTGCCTTGGGGCTTTTATTTGTGGCTCCAGAACTGAAGATGGAAGACCTGCCTCCAGCTCCAGTAGACCTTACACACACATGGGTAGAAAAAGAGGTACATTCAAAGATATGCTTAGTATAGTATCTTTGTAATGACGTACAGTAGTCATACAGTAGACCTATTTACTTAATTACATTCAATTATCCCAATAAATTCTTGTCTACATTGCTTTGTCTTTCAGTCTGTTGTATTATTTTGTATTATACATTAAGCTGGTGGAAATTTATGAGCATTGTGCATAGATTAAAACTAGTTTATTGACAGTTGCCAAATAAATAAATGAATGAATAAATGTATTACACACACACATCACCCTGCACAAAAATGCTGATACATAGGTGATCTCAACCACTGCCTTGTGCAAGCAAAAAAGTAAACACCAGCCATAACAGGTGGTGTGCTGTGAAACCTTGGCACAACAAGTGCACAATTAAATATTGACTGAGGACATCAGAAAAACAACATGTGTATGAGAATTCTTAATGAAGAGAAAACAGATGGTTTAATAATATAGGGCATGCAACTGTGTTGAGTTGCAATATATGTACAATTTTAAATTTAAACCCATTAGTTTAATTAAATCACTTTGGCACTGGTGAGGATAATGCAGTTTCTAAAGATGGAGGAATGCTGTTAATGTATCTACTGTAGCACACCAGTTCATTCCTAGTTCATTCCTATGCTAACGTGACCTTTCTTTGTCCCACATGCATCATATCTGACAGCTTGTGTTAACCCTTTGTTCCATGACCCCCTTTGAGTTGCACCACATGATATTTTTATGCAAGAAAATGATCAATTAAAACCACAAAATGGCAACTTGAATCTTTTTAAGTCACTGTTCACCTGCTTCAATATACACAATAATAGACTTTTTAAACAAGATATGTAGCGTCACTACGACGAGGGCCAATATGAGGTTTAAAAAAAAAACAAATGTTGGAAGGTGAGGAGCAGTTTAACACTCAGAATTTTCAAGATGTACGTCGAAAATTGTTTGAGGAAAAAAAACTCAAAAGTTTTGTGTTTAGAACTCAAAGATCTGTGGGGTTTTTTTCGATCTAGGAAGAAAACCGCATATATAAAATCTATATTATTTTAGCGAAGAATCACCAGATCATCATAAGCATCCGGACTTTGAAGAGACTTTCCTGTAAGCTGAGCCTATTTAGAAGAAAACAACATACTGGCTTGGATGAGGTGATTGTCTTCATTTAAAAGGAACTACAACGCCATGGACAGATGCAGGGTTATCTACGACGGAGTACTACGGCCTATAGTAATCAGCCACAAACTTGGGGTCATTATTTGCTGTATAAGCTTCCATCCATTCAACAAAACGGACATCTGTGCATGTGTCAGGGTGTTTGCGTGTGTGTGTGTGTGTGTGTGTGTGTGTGTGTGTGTGTGTCGGTGTCGGTGTCAAATTACGCGCACGCACACACATAAGAGACGCTACGCTGAAAGAATTCCGCAGCGCAAGAGTGATGCTCTGTGTCAAAATAAGAGTCGCATGCATGATACATGATACTCGGCGCTCGTAAACTAATACTTGCTCGGTTTCCGATTAAAAATTTATTAAAAATCTTTGCTCGGTTTGCAGAGCACTCGTTACTCGCAATCCGAGGTTCCACTGTATACAATATAAAGGCTCTGGACTGAGCGTTAGAGACCACTAGGTGGAGCTAATAGTGCTACACCAGACAGTAGTGATAGGAGTGTGTAACCAGTCCATAATCAATTGTTGGTTTGAGTAAACAACTGATGATCGATTAATAAGTGGTTTAATAGCAGAGTACTATGCTTATTCCATATTTCTGCACAAATCGTGTTTTGGGTATGCGCAATTATCCGCATTTTATGTATGCATGGTTCCACTATCCTCAGCAGTTAGCTGGATGTGAAGAAAACATGCAATATAACATGTTTTAGGAATTTTAAACAATTAAAATTGATTGCCACTGTTCATAATAAATCTCTTGAAATGCACAGGAAATTAACTGATCATCGACTGTAAACCGATGATGGTCCCATCAATACTAGACACCTTGGTAGTTATCGAGGAAGTGGCTCTTGACGCCGCCGCTTTGTGAGTGTCGATCAGGGAAGACTCCGTGCCGGGAGAGCGGTGCGTAAGTCTGGGAGCTTTTATCCACAAACTCGTTGACAATATCCCGTCTCATCAGCTTCCCTTCCACGGCCTTCCTATTCTCCACGAGCTTCCGCAAAGCTGTGAGACAGAACAATTCAATGATTCATAACATAATTCAAATTTCTACGTTTTCTTTCCTTTATCATTGATATAAATGCCTGACATTATTTTCAGCAATAATTAAACGACCTAATTGTATGAGCTACAGGTACCGTATGTGATTTGGTCTAAGACAGCAATAAAACTGAACTATTGTAATTTCAGCTTTATAAATGAAGCATTCAGGCTCATATAAACCTTCAAAGTGTGTCACTACTTTAGACATGTGACCATTCAAAGCCATATATTTAGATTTTACAGATGTGCAACATCAGCTGTGCGGGAACATGCTCCTGTCTACTCATGTCTTCTAAAATATACAAGGGGCTCCCTTTATTTCTTTATATATTCTGCTGCTACATTAATGCATTAATGCATTTATCCCTTGGATACTATCAAGGTAGAAAGTTTTCTCAGTGTAGAGTCATGATCAGACTGCCTGCTTCATGTGTAAAACCCTGGCCTCCCAGGAACTCCTTTAATAGCCCCAATAATAATAGCTTGGAGCGAGGTCAGAACTGTACGGGGGATGTGGCAATCACTCCCAGCTGTGTTCCTGTAATGTGCAAGTGGTGTTGGTAAATGATTGTGTGTACAGTTCCCAGGGGCGGCGCTACCAATTTTGGGCCCTATGACAAAGTATGCGGTTGGGCCCCCCTACCACACCCATTACACAAAACATACAAGCCAACCTAGCTATTCAAAGTTTTTGTCTGTAATATAATAGTACTGACCTATTACTTTTGTCTCATTATTAGTGAAATAGTTATCTGCTATCTTACACGGTAGTAGTGCTTAAAGTCCGCTAGCAAAGTTAGCCAATAAGCTGGCATATTTTCTACAAATTCAAGATCTATATCTGGACAAAAATTACATATTTAATTATAATTGGTGAAAACCGTAAGTAGGGCTGTAGCTTTCGAATATTTTAGTAATCGAGTATTCTACCAAAAATTTAATCGATTAATCGAGTAAACCTTTTGTTTAATTAAACAGCAATGTAAAATATACTGCTCAAAAAAATAACGAACACTTCCACATATGAGAGGCGTTCAAGTCAAACTGGGACTAAGTGGTCCCTTTTTTTTTTAAACAGTATATATAAGATTAATTAATTCCATTTTTTTTAAATACATACAGCATTTTATCAAAAAATAAACATTGTCATTATTCAATATATAAGGAATAGCTTAAAGTTGACTGAGATGAATTAAGTGCATTACAGTGCCATATATTCTTATTATAAAGCCTTTTCTCGGATGCAAAAACAAACAAAAAAAAAGGTATTTCAAATGACTTTAAGTATCAAAAAAACTAAGGCACACATTAAAATAAATAATTGTACAAAAACACTAAGTTGTGCAACTTAACTTTCAGAACTAAAAGTTTCAAAATCTACAGCTCAGGCATAACATAAGCCTTTACTGACTTCTTATTGGATGCTTTGTGTTGACATTTAGGATGCAGAAATCCATGGACAGGAACAAGAGTCGGTACATTGTGTTTTAAGTCAATATATTCATCAGAATATAAATGTCTATCTCTCTTTAAAGGAGCATGTGATTGCAATGAAGAGAGGTAAGGTATGATAACATGCTCCGAACTGAGACTTGCCCTGCGCTTTAAATCAATGTTTCCTTCTGCTGAAAACATTTTTCATTGATAAAAGTTTTTTCATCGCTCCCTTCCATTTCGCTTCCCGCAACAGAACGCTTCCTCAAATTATACAGCTAACTGTTTACGTCTCCTTCCGCTTTGTGGGTGATGTAAGCGCTTCTTCTTCATCTGTGTTTACTGGAGGCTTGCATACGGAATCGCGCTGTGTCACGCCAAACAAATAATTGCGCAAAAACATAACGCAAGCTTTAAAAATTTATTAAAAATGAAAAGAAGCTTTGAGGCAGAAGATTTTGCCTCGATCATTTTTTGTAATCGAATTACTCGAGATACTCGAGGAATCGTTTCACTCCTAAACGTAACCTGTTCTATTGAGTATCCGATAGTGGTTAGCTGCGCAAGTCGCGCCAACATTAACATTACATCAAAGGAAGCTTCGTGAATAAACATATAACTTTCTTTTTGAAAAACTTAGTGAGTAATTGTCGGCCTGTTTTCTCTCTCTCTCTCTGCTCTCTGTAACCTCGCTTGTCATTTCTGATGACCGGACTTGTGCTTCTTTGTTGAACTCGATGACATATCTGCTTTTACAGTTCAACAGCTGTACTCAGCAGCGACACTCTTCGCTAGGTAGGATGGGCTGAACCATACAGTGAATCAGAGAGGGGTGTGATTTGACTAGAGATGCAGAAATAAGTCGTAATCTTTTTTTATCTGTAACTCTTTTGTAGATACATTTCTAATTTCTTTTAGTTTACTGCTAGTAGTGTTATTACTAATAAAGCAGATCTCTGGGAGCCCCTAAAGGGTGGGGGCCCTTAGAATCGCCCTAACTTTCCCTCCCTTAGCGGCGCCCCTGACAGTTCCCACAGACAGATTTGTCTCTTCCACAAGATGGCAAAAGGTTTTCAAGGAATTCCATTGGCTGAATGTTCATGTGGAAGACTGAAGTGGTCTCTGAGCCATCATTTAAAGGTTTTACAGTCTTCTTTAAAACGTTTGCACCATTCAAACGTTTTACTGCAGCTAGGAGTCTCATCACTGTAGTGTGTTTGAAGTCTTCAATCGTTTTTACGACTTCATTTACGAGAAATTTCATTTCGGTTCAACACACATCCAGTTTACTCTTCCTGTTACAGGTTCTCTTATGACAAGGAAACAATGAAAGCATTCATCAAAGTGTGTAAAAATAACTGACATGGCAACTCAAACTTAAGTGTAAGATGTTCAATGTAGACTTGCAAGCTGATAGTTGCAAGGTATTGTGGAACAAACTACAGTAAATGTTCATTTCCCCAGTAAAGCTTTGAAACTCTTGAGACGTACAGCAGGTGTGTAGGACTTACACAGCGTGTAGTTTCTGCGGATTTTCCGGAGTCGTTCTTCTTTCTCTTTTTGCATATTGGAAAATCGTTCATCCAACTGCTGCACTTTGACCTTGCTCTGGTGTGACTCTCTCTTCTGTAAAAACTCTGAGAGAAGAGCCAAACGAGCCTCTTGCAGCCTGCAGCACACAAAGTCAAACACACACAGACCTACTGTAGGTGCATCCATGCATCTCCCGGTCACATACATTACAACTATGACTAAGACGTATAATATAAGGAATAACATAGGATTATTCGCGATCTCTCACTTCTCAATCTCCTGCTCCCTGAAAGCCCACTCGTTCCTCTCCATCTCATCCATCATCCTCTTCCTCTTGTCCAGCTGCGTGGGATCACTCAGAGGTGGTAGTGAGGCCTCCCAGGCTCTCTTCTTCCTTGCTCTTTCAATCATCTCCACTTCATCCAGGCCAGCAGGAAGCCCGTGACCTGAAAATACAAGTATTTTAGTAATTTTCCAGGTATCTAACAGCCCAAGCTCTGCAAAGACATTCTCTGGAGAATATTTTGGCCCCATAGCTGCACTGAACTAGAATTTCATTAGTAAAGTCTCTTGTCTGGTCTAACCTTCCAAAGGTGCATGGCTTTGATGAACTGACTGAATTGGTGTTCTGTGTAATTCTGTTCACTTATGTGTACAGCACACAGACTGAACAACTTGATACAGCCTCATTAAAACAGGCATCATAGCTGAAATTGTCTTTGTGCAAAATACAGTAGCACAATCATGGATTGTAACAGAGATATGTATTTGACTGTCAAAAAGTTTTGACATGCCCTGGCATTTGTGCATGTTTAGTTGCTTCTAAACATATACATGACTAAGGTCTGATTATACTGTATTTAGTACAAACTGGGCTACAATATTATGTGAGCAACATCTATGTGCAAGTTTGTATTTTGGAGAAAATAACATTATTCTTGACAAGAAAAAAAAAAGGCACTGAAATCAATTTGTGTAATTTTTTTTTTTTTGCATTTTCCCCCAATTTTCTCCCTAATTTAGTCGTATCCAATTCCTCCCCGTCACTAGGGGGCTCCACATTAAGGCTACTACTACCACTCAGTCGGGAGGGCCGAAGACTATAAGACTCCTCCGGACCACGTGACGCCAGCCGACCGCCTCTTTTCGAACTGCTCGCTCACGCACCGTCGGGGGCGGCGTAACACACTCGGAGGACAGCGCTATCCGCTCCTTCCGCTTGCGTGAGCTCACAGACGCCCCTGATTGGCTGTAGAGCCGTGATTAATGTGGGAGCACAAATGAGTACCTCTCATCCCTCCCCTCCGAGAGAGCTCGGCCAATCAGCTCTCTTCTAGACCTCCGGCTGCGAGAGGTTACAGCATCACCCGGGATTCGAACTCGCCATCTCCGGATGAGATCTTAATGTGAGAAGAAAGCATGTACAGTATGTTTATGCAATGACTTTACAATCGAGTTCTTAATAAGGCATTCTCAATTTATTTCTCATTAAATTGTAGGTATGCTTTCGGAAAGTTAACCTTCACTGATGAAAATTAAAAGTCGGCAAAACATCCTCAAATTTTTTGGAACAGATCAAAAGGTAAAAGTTCCCACAGGAAATAAAAGATTACACTAGGTTTTGGTGGCTTAGTCCAGTAGCTGAGCGTGACCTCTGCCTGCACTCAACTGTTCCTCAGAAGTGCAGCTTCATTTGCTCATACTGTAAATAAGTAAATGTGAAGTGAAAAAAAATTGTGTTGATCCACAGTACAGTATGTTGCTTCATTCCACACTAATTCCAGCCTACTACAGTCATGGTGTCGCCTAATTCTATACTTAACCAGATGCTTGGCTTACTGATGTGTAATATTTTTAACATGTGAAAACTATTCATAAAATCAGTATAATGTTTGATTGTGTGGTCAGTTACAGTTCAATAATACTGTACTGTATGTGTCACTGCAGAAACCGTACCGGCATAGCCCTCACTGAAAACAAATGACATTTTTGGCAGTGAAAATATGTTGAATATAATCATCTATTATAATTTGCATTTTTTTGCCTTAATTTCTAAAGAATAAAAAAATAGTTTGCAATAGAAGAAGAAAATGTAAGGTTTAAAATAGCAATACACAATGCTGTTCAAAAATTTTGGGCCACCCCTTTTTTTCTTTATATTAAAATACATTTCATTAATCTACACTAAATTAAATAAATTGAAACATGTTTTACTGTGACAGGCAAAATGCCTAAATATACACTTTAAAAATTGCTTCAGTGACAGCTTCAGCGGCAACCTCATTTCCCCTCTTGTCTGTTCCAACCACTCAGCATTCAGCATCACCAGTATACTAATCACCGACCCGATCATCTGTCATCATCTGCACCTGTTTCTCACTGGTTCGTGCCTTAAGCTAGATGTTTTTTTCTGGAATGATGCACGGGTCACTGTGAATGGCTTAACAAACAAAAAGCATTCCTCTGAAACTGGTCAGGTACTGGGACTGGACTGAAAATGAGAGCCAAAAACTTGAGGAGCAACAGGGTTTTCTAGGAGCCTGCAAGAAATACAAAAACCTCAGGCTCTTTAAAGCAAAATGTGAAGAAATGTGACTTGTGCACAGTACTATATGTCTATAAATAGGCTTAATAATCCTACATTAGGTTTATTGTGATCTTATAATAAGCAATAGTGCATAGATTTGACTGGATTTAAGATATTCTCACTTACTAAGGTGTCACTTACTGTATTGCAACACTCCAAACAAGCCACGACATTAACCGTGCACATGAACATATGCACAAGTGTCACAGGTGTGCTCCTATTACTTAACATGCTGTACAGCACTACACCTTGAGTGTTTATGTTTTGCATACCCCAAGAGAATGAGGCCAGAGTGAGGATTTCTGGTATCGCCACCCCTGGACATAGTGTGTATTCAGGACTGTAAGGATCGGTCTGAGTCTCGCTGTCACGGTAATCTGTCTGAACCCCCACCGTGCGCTGAAAAGAGCGTTCCAGCAACTCTGAGCCATCCTGCTGAATGGAGTGGGGGTCACCTCTGTCATCAGATACACAGATCAGTTCATTTAGTACTAATTAATGAATAGTACAAATTAAGGCACTTACATGCACAGGCATATACAGTGTAATTTGAGCTAAAATGCATAATCATTTGACTTACTTGGGTAATGCAAAAATAACGTCAGGTGGGATCTGTTGAGCAAAGGGGATGAGAGGCCTGGAAAGAGAAGGACAAGAAATAAAAAGGGAAAAATGTAATCTGCATGCTTATAACAGAAATACTGCTTTTGCCATTCCAGAGAGCAACTACTGTACCCTCACAAGTCAAGGCTGACTTCCACAAATGTCCTTTATGTGTATTTTACCTGATCCAGTTCGATGTCAATGATGAGCCTACAACCATTAAAATAGACTGTATATACTCAAATCACACTTGCACACAAAGCATAATGAAGGATTTATATGCAAAGGTTCTAATGCACAAAATCTTTCTGGAAGCACTGGTGTTTCTTTCCAAAGGTGTTCTTTTCTACACATTACCAGTCAAAAATCTGGGCACACGTCCTACTGTAATTCCATGGTCTTTACTGATTTTCAGTTCTTTCTGGGCTGTGCGACTCTAAATGAACTTCTCCTCTGCAGCAGAGGTAAGTTTTGGTCTTGATTTCCTGGGATGGTCTCCATGAGAGAGTTTCATCATGAGTTGATGAGTTTCATCATGGTGCTGTCACATCAACACCGCGGTGAAAAAGGCCCGGCAGCGTCTCTACCACCTCAGACGCTTGAAAAACTTTAGACTGCACTCTAAGATGCTTAGGAACTTTTACAGTACTCCTGTAGAGCATCCTGAAGGGAAACACGAATCACAACCTGGTTTGGGAACAGCACCATGCAGGACCAACGAGCTCTACAGAGGGTGGTGCGGTCAGCTGAGTACAGTATCTGTATGTGTATGAAGCTCTCTGACCTCGGTCTACGGAAAGCGGTGCTGGACCAAGTCCAGGAGGATTGTGAAGGACCTCAGCCACCCCAGCAATGGACTGTTCTCTCTGTTGTGGGCAGAAAAGTGATTCCGCCCCCTGAAGGCCAACACAGAGAGACTGAGGAGGAGCTTCTTCCCGCAGGCGATACGGACTCTCACACTGATCTGCTTTCTCACACAATAAAAATCTCACTACTCATCATGATGCACATTACACATTACATTTGCACATTTTGCACACCTTGGAACCTTAAACTTTGACTTTGCACATTATTCTGCACATTGTCTTGCTCATGACTGGACATGTTTTCTATATCCCAATTCCATTTCAATTCAATTTTATGTCATAATTTGTCAAATCTTTACAGCTAAAAGTCTTATTTTTATTTTTATATATTTCTATTTTATAAATATTCCTTTTATTTCATACCTTTCAAACTTTTTCTTTTTTTTTTCTTTTAGGTCAGCAGAGGTCATATAAGCATTTTACTGCATATCATACTGTGTATGTGGCAAATAAAATTTAAATTTAAAATCATATGACACAGATCATTTAAATATTTTAATATCAAATTAGTCATAAACTCAGAGATCAAGAAAAAATACTGGATATGAATATTCCTTATTCCCAGGCAGTTTGATGGTTGATGGCTGGTGATACACACATTTGTAAGAGTGTATAGATATGTAGACATATTTTAAAATTTACCGCTTAAAAAACTTCCATCGGTCAGCTCCAGTGACGTCCTCGGGTTTGGGTTTGTGCAGCTGATCTCCTGGCAGCAGCCTGGCATAAAAAACATACATGCACACACATGCAGCTAAAGAGTTTCACCACATAGCGCTTGTTTACTTGTTTTTCTGAAAACGTCATGGTTTGTACAGTGCTGAACCTGAAACTGTGTCTTCCTGTCTGATTACAGCAGAAAGTAAAGACAATGCCACTGGAAAGAGGCGGGTACTGTACGTGCGGTGTGTACACTTCCTTTCAGGATGCAGGTACAGTGTATATATGTGTATGTGTGTGCGCAAGTGTGTAAGTGTTTGTATACCCTAGTGAATGCAGTGTCTCTTTTCTCTGCTCAGCCAGTCCTCTCCAGCGGCGGTCGATGAAAGCAGGAACAGGATCGGCAGCACACAGTCGGAGGGTTAAACGTGGGTGGTGTGGGAGATTACTGAACATGGAGTTAAACTCAGGAATCTTCACCTTCAGTTAGACAGATACACACATGCACACACACACAACATTGGATTTATCATCTTCCATAGACAGTAGATCACTGAATACACTAATTACTGTAAAATCCGCTTGAATCTTATGTATTATTTGAGAACAGACTACAGAATAAGGTCCTTGCAGCCCGGGACGTTTAAAGCATGTTTAACAATCTTAAGACTTAAAAATATTAACCAATTTATATAAAAATTTAATGATTTACTGTTAACAGTAATGAAATCGCATAGTATATTACCTTATACAGTTTTTTATTCTGTTTGGTCATTGTTAATAAATTTTCTTAAAAAGCAGCTCTGACAGTAATAGTGGCTGCAAGTAATTTCTTTATTACTAAGGAATTAATTTCTTTTTATTCATTCAATAATTATAATACATTATTAGGATTTCTATCTGTCATTTCCATAGTAACAACTCTCGAAATCGAATTATGTCAGATAATCTCCATATAAATGGATGTACAAAAACAAGGTATTATAATTCGTATAATTCTACAGGGTCAGTACTTAAGTCACAGGAAAAAAGCCTTGGGGTTTTTCTTAGTAAGACATCAACGAGAAGAAATAAGAACAAAAATGAGTAAGAAAATGATTAAGAACAAAATCATTTGATCAACTTAATCTCTATAAACATAAATTAAAAATCAATTAAATCAATAAATGAGTGTCTGGTAAGTCTGGGTCTGGTATAGGACACTTTTACCAAAACACTTTTCCATAGCATCATGAATTCCTTATTTTACATCTTCTTTTGACTATATGACTACAGAAATAATCTTACATTAACAAATAACAACAGTGAATTTAAGGCTTTTTAAGGTCTTATAGGATTAATGAAATGGAAGCAACAGCTAAAAAGATAAAAGTCGACACTAATGAACCTTATATAGCAAAATATCTGTGAAAAACTTCACTGACCAGCCATAACATTAAAAGCTTAAAACATTACGTGCCAATACTGTGTAGCTTCCCCTTGGGCCACCAGAATAGCTCTTGATTATTGACTCCACACGGCCTCTGAAGATGTGCTGTGGCATCTTGTGCCCGAACTTTAGCAGCGGATAATTTAAGTGCTGTAAGTTGCAAATTGTGTTTGTCCAGTATATCCCAATTTAGTCGTGTCCAATTCCTCCCTGTCACTAGGGGGCTCCCACATTAAGGCTACCACTCAGCCGGGAGAGCCGAAGACTATCACGTGTTTCCTCCGAACCACGTGACGCCAGCCGACCGCATCTTTTCGAACTGCTCGCTCGCGCACCGTTGGGGGCAGCGTAACACACTCGGAGGACAGCGCTATCCGCTCCCTCCGTTGCCGAGCTCACAGACACCCTGACTGGCTGCAGAGCCGTGATTAATGTGGGAGCACTAAGTACCTTTCATCCCTCCCCTCTGAGAGAGCTCAGCCAATCAGCTCTCTCTAGACTGCGAGAGGTTACAGCACCACCCGGGATTCGAACTAGCGATCTCCGGATGATAGGGCGAGCGCTTTTACCACTGCACCACTTGGAGGCCCTCAACACTGTATTTTTCAGCAATCAGTATTTTTTAGCTTTTCTGTGGGATCGGACCCGGAGGGCTCGCTTTTGGTCCGTACATTTAAGCATACAGTAAATGTAGATGGGTCTTGGGGGCCCGTGATCCTGTCGCCAGTTTACTGGTATATACTTGTTAATCAGGATTAATGTTATGAGATCTTAATGTTAAGGCCTGATCATTTGCTTGTGCTATAAAATTAAGCTTCATCTCTCACCAGGCGGTCCACAGACCCCTGAGTCCTATAGCTCGCTCGGGCGTGGTCCATCGCTCCTGATACGGTGAAAACTGGATCTAAAAATGGATACATAAATATATTTAATAATGAATCATTTACACATTTAAGCTTCCTTTACAAACCAAAACATTGCCCGAGAGTGATGTCTTTCAGATCATTTGACAATGAACTGACTTCTCTGACTTCGCGTTTTACGTGACTGTTGAATTGAATTTACACAAATTCTTTTAGATTAGATTAGATTAGATTAGATTAGATTAGATTCAACTTTATTATCACTGCACATGTAGGTACAAGGCAACGAAATACAGTTAGCTTCCAACCAGAAGTGCATTTTCATAGTGCAGAATGATTTGCATATATAAATAGTATATAGTGAGGTAGATTAATTACAATGATGTAAATGAGCAATTATTATAGGTGGTACATTAAGGAAGGTATTATATACCATGATAAAGAATTTTGCATATGTAAGTATTATACAGTGAGGAAGGAGACTCCCAGGAGACTTAGGGCAGAAGGCTGGGTATACCCTGGACACACACATACACACACTCACACACAATTTACGGCCAATTTGGGAACGCCAATTAACCTAACCTACATGTCGTTGGACTGTGAGAGGAAACCGGAGTACCCGGAGGAAACCCAATCAGAAAATCAAAACTGTATATATTTACTGGGATTTCTTAATATTTTCACAGCAGTTATAACCGTTGTACAAGTGAATTTTAATTGAATTTTGAATCGATTTCTCATGTGATTCCCTTTCCGATTACCGAACAGCGAGTGTATTTGGCGTATTTGACTTTCTTTGTATTAATTAAAGTTAGACAGAGAGTTCGGCCGTACAGAAAGACAGGCAGTCATGTGCGTGGGCTTCAACCTGAAATAATAACAATATCACCGATTACATTAAAGCTGATCAGATTTCACCTATTACCTGTTTCTACAAACTCTTTACCTGTGAACAACAATACTTCAGTTAGTTAACACTACTTCTACGTGTAGTCATTGTATAAAACAGGTATAACTATTGAAAACCTCGAAACATGTTAAAGCAAAGAATACAATACAAAACCGAACTCTATTAGACTCTATGGTCTATTTCTTAGCAAATATCAATACGAAAAGAATTAAAAGACTTTGCAATAATATGCAGGTCATGTTTGTATCAAATATCAAAATAATTGAGTTACATTACAGGCGTGTAATGATGGTGAATTTCCTGTATTTATAAGAAGCAAAACAACGACAACATACAGTTTGTGACCTAAAACAAAGGTTTAAATTTAGACACTTTTCTAATCTCCTGTTTAATTATTCCATCAACAACAGCCTGGAAAGAAATTATTGAAAAAGCAAACAAACTTACCATAAAGATAATCATACGCCCTCTGCGCTCTGAATCCCCTCTTGCCTTCATTTTTCTTCTGAAGTGTCTGTGTGAGGGAAAGACTCATTTTAGAAGTGTTCTCATCTAGAATTAGCTCACTTTTGCTACGTTTAAAACGCAGTGCTATTGCTGGGCTAATCAACTAGCAGAAACCAGCTTGTCATGTCGCGAGAACGGGTTTCCATGGAGACTGTAAACAACCTGCCAACGCGTTAGTCCAATCTTACCACCAGAGGGCGCAGCGGGGTTACATCACCTTAAAAAATAAAGCAAGCTTTCTTGTTTCTTTTGCTTGAATACCCAAGAAACATTTAGCTATAGATGTCCTATTTACAGCAATTTACATTTTAAATCTATTGCATACATACAGGTGCATCTCAATAAATTATAATATTGTTGAAAAGTTTATTTGTTTCACTAATCAAAAAAATAAAACTCATATATTATATAGATTCATTATTCATTACACAGACGGATTATTTGAAGCGATTCTTTCTTTTAATACAGCTAATAAAATATTCTCACTCTAATTAGCTAATTAACTTAAAACATACTGTATACACTGATCAGCCAGAATATTATGACCACCTGCAGGATATTTACTGTAGTAGGTCCCCCTTTTGACACCAAAACAGTAATGCACTGTGTGTTCTGACACTTTTCTATCACAACCAGCATTAAACTTTTCCTCAATTTGAGCTACAGTAACTCCTCTGTTGGATCAGACGACACGGGCCAGCCTTCACTCCGCATGTGCATCGGTGAGCCTTGGCCACCCATGATTCTCCTCCCTTGCAACATCACAATCTGGCCTTTCTTACAGTAGCTACATTGCCAATATCTTGTTACAATGGTACCTGGAAATGGGTGATATATATTAAGTTCTAAGTAAAAATTGGGCAAGCATAGGGATTTGAACGAGTTTGACAAGGGCCAAAACTGTGACGGCTAGATGACTGGGTCAGAGCAACTCCAAAACTGCAGCTCTTGCGAAATGTTCCTGGTCTGCAGTGATCAAAACATACCAAAAGTAATCCAAGAAAGGAAAACCGGTAAACTGGCGACAGGGTCATGGGTGACTAAGGCTCACTGATGCACATGGCTGGTCCATGTAGTCTGAGCTAATCAAAGAGCTACTGTAGCTGAAATTTATGAAAAGGCTAATGCTGATTGTGATAGAAAGGGGTCAGAACACACAGTCCATCACTTTTATGAGGCAAACAGGGGAACAATATATATTATTATCTAAGTCTTATCTTCTAAATTTAAAAACAAGTTTAAGTCCAACAAATACAATTTTCATTAAGTAACATCACTTTTGTTTTGGCCTGTCCCTCGCTATTGTCATTAAAGCACATGATTGCTCATGCTCCCAGAACCACTCTCACAATTTTGCGTTTTTCACAATTTCACAATCTCTTTCTAGAATCTGCCAGTGTCATTAAGGAAGAAGAACTCCACTGACGTAATAACCTGGTGATTCAGTACATTCAGGTCATCAGCTGACATCATTTTATTGCCACATACTATTGCCGAGTCTGGACCTGACCAACTGCAGCAATCCCAGATATTAAAACTGCCACCAGAGGCTTGTCCTGTCATTATTTTGTTTTTTCTTTGAAGTTAAACAACAGAGGTGGAGTTATGAGCCATTCCTTTAGAAGACTTTTGTTTGACAGTGTCCTGCATATGCGTCAGGCTTAAATCGACTGCTGGACAGAGTTTAAACATTTGCAGTACTTACTCCACCATAAGTGAAATCAAAATGTAGAATAAAAGGGATTGTACGCATTAGAATTGACTGTAAATCGAGTTAAGGCAGAGAGTTCTGCCATACAGACAGACAGACAGACAGACAGACAGACATGTACATGGGCTTCAACCTGAAATAATAATAATAATAATAATAATAATAATAATAATAATATCACTGATTACATTAAAGCTGATCATCTTATTTTTAGCTTCAACCTTTTAACTATTTCTACATTAACTAAAGCTTTTGACCTGTATCTAGATGATTTTACGCTTCACGCTACTGCCTGATTAATGGACTGATTAGATAACAGCATTAAAGTGCAGGATGGTAATAATTTGCTACTTCATTTTAAATTAATGTTAAAGTATTTCAGGCTCATTTAAATGAATTGAATGAATTAATTGTTAAAGTAATTAATGCCTAAACCACATATCTGTTGTGCCGTGTGTAGATGCAGCTTCAGCAACCATACTCCCAGATAAAGATGGTAAGCAGATAATACTGGCAGTCATTTTTGGTTTACCACAGCTAACTGGAGGACCATAGGTCTGCAGTCTGTACAAGGTGTTTTCCCTAAGTAACTCTTCTTCTTCTTCTTCTTCCTCTTTCGACTGCTATTGTTAGGGTTTGCCACAGCAGCCCATTTGTCTCCATCTAACTCTGTCCACCACGTCTTCTTTTGTCACTCCAACATCCTGCATGTCCTCCCTCACCACATCCATAAACCTCCTTTTGGGCCTTCCTCTTCTCCTCCTGCCCAGCAGCTCCATCTCTAACATTCTCCTCCCGGTATACCGCTCATCCCTCCTCTGCAACCATCGTAATCTGGCCTCTTTTACCTTGTCCCCAAACTGTCCTACCTGCACTATCGTTCTAATATACTCATTCCTAATCTTGTCCATTCTCGTCACTCCCAAAGCAAATCACAGAATCTCCAGCGCTGCCACCTGCAGCTCTGCTGCTTCCTGTCAATTTGTTATCGGCAACGTCTCCAAACCATTCAACATTGCTTGTCTCACTACCGTCCCGTAAATGTTCTCGTTCATCCTTGCTGATACATTTCTGTTCCAGATCATAAATAACTCTGCCTCATCCAGCTAAAAAATAACTGATGTCATAATGAATATTAATAGGACACAACATACTGTATGTTTTTTGCATTTTCATAACTCTCTGACTGTTTCATAGAATATTAAGTCTGCACAAGAGCTGTCAGCATCCAAAACAGCAGCATAGCATTAAGAAGTTAATAATTAATATTGGTAAATCTTTCAACTTTTTTAGAAATGTTTGCTGCAAATCTGATACAGAACAGGTCAAATATTTTACATACTGTTACGAGGGGCGTTCAAGTCAAACCGTGACTTTTGATTGTGCAGAACACAGTTATGAGAGTAAAAACTCTCTAATTCCCTGCTACAATAATTCACTTATCCCAGTGTTTCACTAGTGCTTGGTGAAGTACAATGAAGCCATGATCCATAATTCGTGGCTGAAATGCTGGCTTCCCAGGAACTCCTTCAACGGCCCAAACACCTGTAAATGGCTTAGAGTGAATTCACGACTGGACGAGGGTTTGAAAAAAACAACTTCCAGTCGAGTTCCTGTAATGTGCAAGCTGTGTTTGCGAATGCTTGTGTGTACAGGTCCCAGGTTTTATACTTGTAGCTTCATTCATGAAAAATAAATAAATAAATATTAAAAAAATCATCACCAGTCCCTGTTTGACTTGAACACTCCTCATTTTCTGCCATCTTGATGATGATTATGAAGCACATTGAAGAATACAATAAACCAGGTTCTTGGTACTTATGATCCTGAAGAAAAGCACCATTACGCCAGGTGTGGACAAAAAGTGGAACACATCTACAACACTCTGTGGACTCCTGCAACGCTTGGAACACCTGATCACCATCCCATTTAGAAAATGGCATAAACAGAATTCTAATAAAAGTATATGTGCTTATGCTCAGTGAAGTTTGATGAAAATGTTTGTTAATGAGAGCCAATGAAATCCCCCTAGGAACAGCATCCTTCAAAATGTTGGCTCTGATGAGAGAAACACAAGCTAGAGCTACTGAAAGTTGGTTTTTGTTGTTCCTCAGGAGACATCTTTTAGGCCATATAATTTTGTCTTTCTTCATGGTGAAGAGTTTTATATAGAACCCAGCTGGGAAGCTCTACACTGGTGCCAACATGTACAGTTTATTATTTGGTATTTACTTCTCTACTTTTTTAGAAAATGCAGCGGTCAGAACAAGGCACCCTACAGAAAAAAAAATCAATTCATCAAAAACTTAAGGGGCCAGTTACAGATGGGTCAGACATAGTAAAAAACAGTCATACAATCCAGGAGGATTTTAAAAACAGTAATGTACAAAGAGTGCTACTGCATTTGCTGCTTAAACTGTGAAAAAAAAAAAAAGAGGTCAAGATGGTAACAGGTGTGAACAATTATTTAAAACTTAGTGTGAGTGTGACCTCCAGTGGTTGGGTGAAAGATTGCTGAGGCAACCATTACATCTACTGTAGCTCCACCTGTCCATCTGGGAACCTCTGTAGTCCAACCAGGGATCATGAAGACCAATCACAATCTTCAATGATACAACGTGACCCCATTGTACTTATTCCCATTTTGTGTGACTGTTGTAGGACCTCTGATCAACCCTCACATAGGGAGAACACATGCACATTCACGAGCAATATGGAAATGCCAATGGTGACCATTGTATCTATTCCGTAAGACCCTGGTACTGAACGTTCACACATATTTACACACCTTGGGCAATTTGGGAACACCAGTTAGTCTAATTTGCATGTCTTTGGACTGTGGGAGGAAATCGGAGAACCCAGAGGAAACCCACCATACACACAGACCCGACGCGGGATTTGAACTCAGGACCTGGAGGTGCAAGGTGACAGTGCTAACCACTAAGCCACCATGCTGCCAGCATCTAACTCAAGGAACGATTATTATTATTGTTATTCCATTATGTAGAACAGAAATATTATGTAGAACAAAGTCTTTTCTTATTAATCCTTGATTCCTGCTAATTTCAAAAACGCACATAATGTCATTTTTGGCAAGACTGGGTTTTAAAAGTTTACACAATAACTTTCACTTAACTTATAGATTAAAAAATCGCCACACACACACACACACACACACACACACACACACACACACACACACACACACACACACACACACACACACACACACACACATAAAAAATCTCCACACACACACACACACACATGTTAAAAGGCTTAAACGTTAAATAATTAAACATCACACCATCTGTAAATAAGCTGAAGCTGAAAAGAGGAGCTTCTACAACAGGACAATGATCCTAAACAAACCTTGAAATCCACTATGGAATACCTCAAGAGACTCGAGCTTACCAAGGTTTCCAAGGTTTTGGAACGGCCATCACAGTCCCCTGATTTAAACATCAATGAAAATTTGTGGGTAGAGCTTAAAAGGGCTGTGCATGCAAGACGACCAAAGAATATTACAGAACTAGAAGCTTTTTTGCAAGGAAGACTGGGAGAAAATCCCAAGTACAAGAACTGAAAGACTTTTAGCTGGCTATAAAAAGCGTTTGCAAGCTGTGATATCTGCCAGAGGAGGTGTTACTAATTATGTAGGGTGCTCAAACTTTTGCACAGTGCCACAATAATGTTTTTATTTTTTATCTTTGTTCAATTCATGACATACAGTAAAAGGTAACTATGCGGCAATGTTTGTTGAAAATATTGCATTTTTTCCCCCCATTTCCAACAGAGACTGTGTTAACATCTTTTCAATAAAAAATAAAAATCACCAAATCTGTTATTTATCAAGGGGTGCCTAAACTTTTGCATAAGACTGTATTTCACTTTTTTTGACAGAAAGTGAATGCATTTTGTCAGTGCATACACTACAAGCACTAGCCAGAATATTATCTGATTTACAGTGAGACTGATTTCATTTTATGGTTATGCTGGTGGTTTGGTATAAAACATATGAGATTTTAGCAGCATGGGGTTTACGGTCTCACAGCCCTAGGACTCAAAGTATTCTCTGTCTGGCATGTTTTCTCCATGTCGATATGGGGCTTTATTTTGCTAAAAGGCCATTTAGGCTTATGAGTCCAAATTTACCCTATACCATAATGATAGGTGCATCTTGGTGAGGCAGTGCTATGATCTGGTGTTGGTTCACATTCAGTCAGCTGACGACCTGAATGTACTGAATGACCAGATTATCACATCTATGTAGTTTTGCTTCCCTGATGTCACAGGCTTATTCCAGGCCAATGTTAAGATTCAACAGGCTCAAATTGTGAAAGAGTGCTTCTGGTACCATGAGGAATGATTTTTGGACATGAATTGGCCAACACAGTGCTGACCTTAAGTCTTTGAGATGTGCTGAAGAAGACTTTACAGGGTGGTTTAATGCTCCTACAGTGTACCATCAGTAAATGATTTGAATGAAGGTGACAGAAATTATGGTCAGAAGAGATATACGAAATATTGCATGAGGTTGCCACTGCTGCTCCAGTTTCATCCTACACTCCAAAGACATCCAAGGTAGAATAGGTGGCATATCCCACCTTGTGCCTTGAGTCCCCTGGCATGGACGCTGTGCAGGATAAGCAGTGTAGTAAATGAGTGTTTATAGTATGAGATGATCACTGATCTATTTTAGTTGGTGAGTGCATCATGCTAACAAAACTCACCCAATCATTCCTTATACCGTTTATCCTGTAGAGGGTGATGGAGGTCTGGACAGAAGGCCTCCATCACACGGGCAGAAGGCAGGAGACACACTGGACAGGGTGCCAGTCCATCACAAGGTATACAGGGAACAAGCATTATGGGCAATTTGGAAACAAGTTAATAATTTGCATGTTTTTGGATTTGGATTGTGGAAGGAAATCACAGTGCAAGGAGGAAACCCACCAAGTATGGGGGGAGCATGCAAACTCCAAAAACTCAAGGTGGTACTTGTATCATGTACCCGGAGGTGCGAGGCCACAGTGCTAACCACTATGCTACTGTGTCACCACTAACAAAACTGTATGTGCATTTTATCAAATTATTCAAAATGAAAGAATATGTAATTGCATATTATATATTTTTTCTTTTACTGATTTATTTGTAGTAAATCAGCATTCCAAAAATGGTTCACGTTTGCATGTGTTAGAATTTATCCTTTAACCTTTCGGTTTAATCTTCACTATAGTGTCCTTTAAAATCGTATTACAAATCAGTAGGATTGATGCTGTCGCTAACAGCGGAACTGCATCATGCCTTGATTCTTGTGTTACTTTCAGGTCATCCTTTTTATTTATGCTCTCATAACTAGACATCCATGGTCCCTGCTTGCAGTCTGATCGCAGTGTACAGTCTTTTGTGACACTGTATGATCTTATCGTACCCAGCACCTCGCTCTGTCTGTTGAGCTGCACTTCTGCAAAAGCAGCAGCAGGTATGCACTCCTACACACGCAGGAACTCTTCACAAGCAAAAAAAAAAAAGCAAAAAAAAAAAAAAAAAAACACAACAAAAAAATTGAAATCTAACATCTGGGCTCATTAATCATTATGAGGAAAATGAGAAGAAACCTGTTGTGTACGTGTGATGTACGACCCTGAGGTCGAAAAAGACACCAGTGTGGAGGTGGCTTGACTTGAATTTTCACATGATGTTGTTAGTTCAGACACCCCTACAGCACCGAGTGAGGGTGTGATACGAGCAGCTAACACACCGCATATTAAGCTTGTGCAGCATTTTTTTTTCCCGTAAATGACTTGACACTGGATAGTAGATGAGTATCGTTCTGTGGTTGTGCTTTCGGACCTTTTCACTGTGTTGTAGTTTGTAAAAAACATAAAGCATGTTATATTTGATTATTATTATTATTATTATTATTATTATTATTATTATTATGTTTAAAAAGAGTGTTCTTTTTGTCTAACTATAGGATCATACTGAATCCATTACTTCCAATTAGTTTATAACTTTTTATTAAAGAGAAATATAATATCATAGGTCAGAAAATTATTATATTGTTAAAATTTACTATAACGATAACAATTTATTTGTTTTTTCATTGCTTTTCATTATTTAATCCAACACTCCCCCCCCTCCCCCACTCCATTCCATCCATCTGACACTCTCTGCCTAGTTTCCTCCTGGCACTTTCTTCCAATTTGTAGCGATGTTCTGATCAAAGGGAGGGTCTGTTATGTCCCAAATTTTTTTATAATAGCTGTCCTTCTTAGCTTCACTGTCAGTCTTTCGAAAAAAAAAATGTATCTCTCTCCTGACTTTGCACATTCTCTCCTGGATCTTTTAACAGTGCATTGCCACCCATCGTTGATTGGTTGCCCTACCAGGGACTGAAATGCTCCAGCTTGTCGTGCTGAGCTAATCAAAATGAACACTGTTGAAAGTTAAATGGCTTTGTGTGCCACTGAGAAGGTGATTAGAGAAGTCATTTTTAGGAGAGGGTGATCCTTTTCCAAATCAGTGATTCTGGTTTTTTTCTCTATTTTTTCCATTCACTTGGATGTTAAAGGTTGCACTGAGTAAATACAGCTAGATAAAACTAAAACCGTGTCTGACTATTTCAAGCTGCAAAGCAACGAAATGTGTGTTTATTATTATTATTATTATTATTATTATTATTATTATTATTATTATTATTATTAAAGAGTATTATTATATCATCATATTTCCCACATTCTATAATAATACTCATAAACCTTAATACTCAATTGATTATGTATCAGATTAATAGGCACTAAAATACATAATAAATAGTGTAGTAATACTTAGTATAGGGCGGGTCTGGAGCATAGACAATTATGTTTGAAAATTTTTATTATGGTAGTTTACAAATTTTTATTCATTATTCAGATATTATATTTTATAGTTATTATACTGTAGTTATTGACTCTTGACTCTTTATGTTATTGACTCTTGAGTAGTGTGTGAAAATTTTCAGGAAGTAAAAGCTATCCTTTAAATTATTATTATTATTATTATTATTATTATTATTATTATTATTATTATTATTATTATTACTTTATGCATTATAATGAGCCTAATATTTCTGTACAAAAAGAAATCATGCCTTAAAAAAAATTTCTTATTAAAGTGGCACCTGTCTAGTTTATTGCATAATAGGTTATTCGACTTGTCAACGTTTTGGGAGCTCCCTATGAAAATCACACAGCCTCATGCGTTAATGTGGCTAGTGAACACTCTCTATCTCCACCGCCGCCTCCGCCTCCTCCACTAACGCGCCGGCTTCTCTACACCATGCGTTGTCATTTCTGAGAAGTAGCTATGACTATTATATGTTTCTCAGCTGCAGGTTATTGACTCTGCATGAAACGAGTAGAAGAATGCGGGCAAAGGTTCCCCCTCACCACCCACTCTCAGTAATTCTGTGTGTTTAGTGAAGCCTGTGTTTACACACACACACACATATACAGTATACAGCATCAGATATGTTTATATTCTAACATTCTTAACTGTTAAACGTAGTGAAAATGCATGTGTGTGTAAGAGAAAGAGAAATCTGAAATCAGTGTTGAATCTGTATATGAGAGGAGATTTACCGTGATAGTTCACTCTTGGTAATTTGCTATATTAGATAAATGTCTTCTAGGTAAAATGCAAATTCAGTTTATAAGCTGTTGTCTTGAAGATGGTTTTATTTTCACTAGTTTCTTCATTTCATGTTGACATTAATCAGTCATTAATCACTAACCAGTCACGACTCAATACTGCAGTATATAAGATAAATGGAAAAGTCTTCATCTTTATTAACAGCACAGCAATGACTTAGTGCTGAGCAATGAATGAATCATGACGTCTGCGAGCAGTTTACAATTCTTTACGCGCTTACTGTCTGTAATGCGCTACTGGGTTTATGCCGTAGTTGTAACACCGTTTTGTACTGTGATTGGACTGTGTGTGCTTTCTGCTTTTAGTCTTCCCCGAGGGCATCGTAAGCAGGAAAAAGTGCGAATGATCCACATCATTCACATTCATTCTGCATTTTACCAGCAAGGTGTAATGACCTGACATGACGGATTAAATCTACAGAAAGAAGTCAGCCTTAGACTCGCTTCTTCACAGCAATTTTTGTTTGAATATTGGCAATGCTGTTGCGCTTGATGGCACAAAAAAAAATGCAAAAAATCCAAAATAATCCACTTTTAGATATTTAATAACAAATAAGCTCAGGGGGATGCCAACAATGCATCATTAGCTAGCACTTTTATACCAAGTGCCCCTGATTTTGGTTACACTCACCTTTTTCTCGCTTAGTCTTGGTACACCATACGGACAAAAGTGCTTGTTCATACCAAACTTGTTAATTATTGAATTTAGGTGTTTCAATCATCAAACCCTTGATCCCCAGTGAAGGGCAATCTTAACGTTATCTTAACGTTGTGGCAGCAGTTTGGGGAAGGCCCTTTTCCATTCCAACATGACTGTGCACCAGTTCACAAAGCAAGAACTATAAAGACCTGATTTGATAAGGTCGAAGTTGGAAGAACCTGACTGGCCCCAACACAGAGCCCTGACGTCAACCCCATCGAGCACCTTTGGGATGAACTGGAACGGAGATTGTGAGACAGGCGTTCTCGTCCAACATATGGATGAATAGACCCAAGTTCCCACAGAAACGCCTCAAAAATCTTGTGGACAGCCGTGCAAGAAGAGTGGAAGGTGTTATACAGTAGCTGCAAAAAGAGAAACTGTATTTATATATACGTGTTTAAAGACAATGTCATTGCAGGTTTGACCAAATACTTTTGTGATCATTAGCTAGGACGCTGGGCTAATCATCAGACTTCTGCTAAAACTCATTATGCAGGATTGTTGTGAATGGACACTTGATGCTTTATACCTAATAAAGTGAATGTGGATAACCATCACTTATCATTTGTTTCTCCGCTAGCATAGTTGTGGCCGGAGCAGCAGCATCAATCATCACCACAAGTCCATGTTTGTAAAGCTGTGTAACTAAGCTACCTTTTTGAAGAATAATCGTCACTCGTACCAAAAAACACTATGGCGTCATCAGAGCTTGTAACACAATACCACTAAATGCATGAGTATTTTTTGTTTCCTGTACAGAAAATGAGGATGAATCAGTGAACCCACACCGCTCTGAATATTCTCATGTTGAACAGGATCCTAATTTCAGCAGACCTCGAATCTCAAGAAAGAAAATATATGTTGTTCCGAACGACATACTGTAGAGATTGCATACTATGTAGATCTGTAAATAATATTCATTAATAATTGTCTCATCACACATGATTGAAACATCGAACATTTCAACTGCTGACATACTTTTATTATATTTCGTGCATTCGCTTATTCAGCCACTTAGCACGGTGCTGCGTTCACTCATACCTCCCACAATGCTTCAATCTTTAATTCATTCTAATCTGACTTCTGATTCAGAACATCCCTAATCTGAATCTTAGTGGAGAATTACATCCACGCAGTGGGTTTGGCCTGTGTCTATTTTTAAAAATCCGCAAGCCAATATGGCCACTTCCTCCAGTGATTCAGTCTGAATGTCGAGCACTTGTCTGTACTAAATGTATCTGAAGCTGAGCCCATCAAAGCTGAAAGAGTGGGCGCTGAGACCACTGTGGCTAAGGCACGTGACGCTTGTGGTTTATGTGTGTCGTGCTTCTAGCTTTGGCCATTGCACTATGCAGTGGGGTGTAGTTGCTGCCATTAAGCTGCAAGGTCTCGACTTCGATCCTGAGTTTGGGGTACTTTCCTCACAGTTCTCAGGTTTACCCCCAACTCCGAAAAACGTGCAAGTAGGTGGATTGGCTGGGTTATGTTGCTGCTAAGTGTGAGTAATAAGCTCGTTTCACAAATGCAGAGATACATGCAACTACCCAACCATGTCTAAACGTTTAAAACGTCTCATGATTTGTTTAGGTTATGCATTTATCTGCCATGAGTGAATGGATGAAATTTACTATAACAAAATGTAAAAATATTTAAATGGCCTAACTAAAACTGCAATGGCTAGACGTCTGGATAAGACTCTCTCCAAAATGTCAGGTCTTCCCAATATGCAGAGGATAGTACTTAAAAAGACGTGGTCCATAGAGGGGCAACTGGTGAACCATTGACAGTGTCAAGGAAGCCTGTGGGTTGTTGAACGATGGGATTTGCTGAAAAAGTTCATGTTGGCTATGACAGAATGGTGGCAGGGTTCTTTGCTGCATAAGGTGGTGTGTATCTTCAGACCAGCCAGAGTGTCCATGCCAACCCATGGAATATGGAGCGAAGGACGAAGGCGGTATGGATTGACATATTGGACCAGGACGCACGACAGAAAGAATTCAAGCTGGTGGAGGCAGTGTAATGCTCAGGGCAGTACTGCATTCAGCTATGAAACCCTGAATCCTGGCAGTGAAGCAGATTTTACTTTAAAACATACCATCTATTCTACACCACATACTTATTCTTGAACAAGTACACCACATCATGGCAGCGGTATTCTTTAATGTATACTGCCAGATATACCTCAGTGGTGACTTGCAGAAAGCGGAGGGTGGAAACAAACCCCACTATTTATGTCATTCAACAAGCGTTAATATTCAGTTACATATAGTTTAAATTACATCGTAGTATCACTTACTTACTTTGAGTGACAAACCATAAAGATAAATAATTGATTGTGACACCGGCATAGTGGCTTAGTGGTTAGTACGGTCCCCTTGCACCTCCAGAGACTGGGTTCGATTCCTTCCTTGATCCCTGGGGCTGCATGCGTGGAGACTGGGTGGAGGCTAATTGGTTAGTTCCCAAATTGCCTGTAGTGTGTGAATTACTGTTTTAGTGTGTATGAGTGCCCTGCGATGACTCCTCACCTGGGAGGCCCCCCGTGACCCTGTATACAGAATAAAGCTGATGAGTGAGCAAGTGAGTGATTTGCTCCATTTGGAGACATTGTGTAATTATTGGTGAACTGGTCCCACTTCATAATAATTTTGCACCTTGTGGTCAAAAATGAGAATTGCAACAAGCACGAATAGAGGCCCACAGGGACAGGAATCATGCTTAGTGGAGGACTGATAGGCCTAGAGGTCATTACAGGATGATCAGTTTTAATTAATCTAAATAATCAGTCTTAAATATAATAAAATTTATGCAAACTAAATGTAAGCACATGTAGTCTAAATAGTTTGACTAATTCTTACTAATCCGTGGTTGGGCTAGGATTTTTCTGAAACATAGTAACTATAATAATAATAATAATAATAATAATAATACTGTAGCTTGTAAATGGGTGCCTTCCAAACTGTGATGGTAACACATGAATCTCGGTGCATATAACCCCCCCCCCCCCCCCCCCACTTGACCTTGAACGGCATGTTACAGGGTTAAGGGTATAACCTCTATGATTGCCTCTTGGCCTCATTTTGTTAACGTTGCCTCGCCCACCCATGTCAAAACAAAGATCACGTGTCACTGCCGCATGGTATTCAGTATGTTTTTAGTTCATGGCATGTCACATGTCAAAATATCATTTCATCTTCCTGTTTGCTCACTGCCAGCTCATGGCCCTGTTTTCCTCTTAGAGACCACTAAAGCTTAAAATAATTATGAAAAGTGCGACACAGCACAAAACTATTACATTTAACCTAGTTTAAGTTAAATAATCCCATCAACATGAGCACATTTATGTGTATATTTATTAAATATGGCAGGAGTGATATGATGTTCTTTAATGTCTTTTAAAATTGTCTCAGATATCTGAAGGGTTTCATGTTTGATGTCATTGTTTATTCTTGTTTTATTTGGATAATGATCATAAATGGGACATGTTTGTAATCAAACAAACAGAAATGAGTCATATTGTTCTGTCCTTGTGGTTTGAGGGTCTATCCTATGTTTCCATACGTCAGCGTAAAAAAAAAAGAAAGAAAAAAGGCCAACCGTCAGCTCCACTCTGTTTGCAAGCAGCATGCAAGCCTAGTGACATTTCACCACAGGGTTTCTCTTCTCAACACTAATAAAACCTGTCGAGGGGGGCATTTCTAACCGCATCCTGTGTGATAAGTCTCAGTGCACACTGGCTGAAATTTGTGCACCACTTATCTGATCACTATGCACGAGCACGCACGTAACAGCAAGCATGCTTTTCTCTCCAACACAGATATATGTGTCTAATGAGATAAAGTCTGATTAAAAGGTGTTTTGCTCTCTGCTATGTTTTTCTTTTTCTTAACTGATGTGAACAAATGGAACCTGGGCCTCAAGTGAGAGATACACCTTTTTTTTTTCTTCTCAATTTCACTTTTACTGTTTTTCCACTCTTAAAAAGAAATGACTGTGCAACTGAAAGTATCTTTAACAAATCTGAAAAAAAAAATATATATATATATATATATATTGCATATGCACAACAGCGGGTCCTAAGACTGATCTTGTTCTGCACGATTTTCTGCCCTAAGACACTGTGTTAAATCAGGAGCCGGCCGGATAAGTAGGATCAGGTGTTAGAAGGGAAAATAGTATACTGTAATATGCAGGATGGTGCAAGAATTGGCTAAGAATTGGAAATCAGAATTTTAAAAAGTATAATAAGAAACCTGTATGTACAAAATATCAACATTTCATGTTTTGGAGATTAGATAGTTAAACAGAAATGTATTGTACCCAAAGTGAAGGGTTTCAATGCAAAATTAGATACATTTATTTTGGCACCTTTGAAAAAAAAAAAAAGCAAAACATATTAAAAACTGAGAGAAAATTAGTGCATGCCTTCTTTGAGTCACAAGATGTTAAAAGGCACAAATATTATGTCATGCCTGTTTTGGTATTGTATTATTTTGCAAAACACTATAAATTCATGCCACAATCCTTTGATTAATGAATTATGAAAATATTTGATTTTCAATACAGATGGTGTTTTTGTGATAACTCACTGGGAGCAAATTGGACCCCTAGGAATACTATTTTGAACTTTGCTCTACTCAAAACCTTTTTAATTAGAAAAAAAAATAGGATTATGAGAAACATTTTAAATGCAAAAAGTTTACAATGCATCATTTGCCTCCCCGTCTCCCAGGTTCAGTATAATTTTTGACGGAAAGTTTGCTGTTTGGACTCTTTCAGCTGCTCCCGTTGATGGGTCGCCACAGTGGAGCATCAATCTGCACAACAACTTCGCACGGGTTTTACGCCGGATGCCCTTCCTGATATCACTCTCCCATTTTTCTCGGGGCTTGGGACCGGCACTGCAACCCTCCGAAAGCGGGGCTCGAACCCGGATCCTCAGATCACCCAATTGAACAACCTTGAGTCCGTATCATGAAAGTTTATGGAGGGAAAACAGACAGTAAACATCCTTCATCATTCTCAAAAAGTCCATAGAACACATTTAGTGTTTTTCATAGTCTTTTTGCCAAGCCAGTAGTTTCACTTCACTGATCATGTGACAGAAAGAACCAATACTACTGGGCTACAATTGCATATCAAGTTTTACTTTGAAATGCAATCATTCGCTTATTGTGGTTATAAATAACTTTCAGTTTCTGTGGAAAATAGTTTGATTGAGTGAAAGTCACACATTCAATGACATTTGTTGCATTGTGCTGTGAACGCTACCATTGTTTCATTTTATACTTGTACGTCAAATATCATGAAATACACTGATCAGGCACAACATTTGCAAAACATACAACGCTCAGTATTGTGTAGGTTCCCTCTGTGCTACATGAGCAGCTCTGGCACATGGCGGCACGAATCGACAAGACCTCTGGGGATGTGCTGTGAAGTCCGGCACCTGGATGTTGGTACCGATCGTTTGGGTGGTGTGTGTTGCAGGGTGGGGCTTTTGTGGCTCATACTTGGTTGTTCAGAACATCCCATGGGTACTTGAATGGGTCGAGATCTGGGAAGTTTGGAAGCTAGTTTGTATGGTGCCTTTCTATATTCATTGGCTTCTTGGTGGGACCGTTCTGGACAGGCTAAACTTTGATTCCCACAGGCATAAATAAGTCTCGGGTGCCCATGGAACGGAAGTTTGGAAGTTTACTGGTATATAGTTGATAATCAATGTTAGTGTGTTAATGTTGTGAGTTGTTAATGTTATGGTTTATTGGTGTCACTCACTCTCTATACCATTTAATATGTACAGGGTTGCAGGGTCCTGGAGACTATTCCAGGGGACTTGGGACACGAGGTGCGGTACACCATGGACAGGGTGCCAATCCATCCCAGGACAAACAAGCACACACATCCACTCACTCACACACTCGCGCACACACTATACGGACAAGTTACAAATACCAATTAACCTAAAGTGCATGTCTTTTGGATTGTGGGAGGAAACCAAGCACGGAGAGACCATGCACACAGACCCAAGGCAGGAATCAAACCCTTCCCTACTTTAAGTTTTTTTTGCCCCAGAATCATCATGATAGCTATTTCCCAATAATTTAGGTCATTTCTCATGCAAACATGCACATAGAATCCCAAAGACTTGTTGAGTTGTGTTGAATTCATTAGAGAATTCTGAAGACATCTGTATATGTTGTTGTAATCATAGTCTGACACTGAAGGAATGCTGTCTGATTATGACATTTCTTTGCTTATAATTCTGAGAGCGTGAAAATAAACATCATAACACGATTAGCTTTTTTTTTTTTTGTACAACAATATGTAGATAATGGATTAAAAAAATATTCACAGGATTGAAACAACTTTATTAAATAAAAAAGGAAAAAAGAAATGGTGTGTAAATGAGAATGTGAATGTGATGTTTTGCCATGTCTGCATAGGTACTGTATAAGTACTGACAAAAAAAATAAATAAAAAATGCCAGAATATCTAGTGAGACTATTGCAATCAAATGGTTTAATTCAGACCTTTCCTAAAACTGCATTATTTAACATTTAAATAGAGGTCAATTTACAAACTACATTACAAAGTACGTATTAGAGTACTAAAGTTCATACCCATTCACATTTTACTTCCATAGTTTCTTTTGATTGTGTAAATGACAGTTGTTAAAATCACCATGCAAATAAAACAGAATTGAATTTTAAAGTTAAGCTTTAGCCACGACGTTTAAAGCAGAACATCCACTCACACCCCTGACTCACCCCTCACCCAGTGTACATACGAAGACTCGTCTGCTTTGCATGGTTTCGATATAATGATTTATTCTATGTGCACAAATCTTACTTCCTGCCTCTGAATTTAGGGCTGTTAATATGCATCTAGACCTCATGTGTCAGTCACCGTGTGTTATCAAGAGCATGTTTAACATGTGCTCAGAATATCATTTAGAAAAGTTTAAACAAAATAGTTGTCATGCATAATGTAATTATAATGCTTTTAACTGCAATGTAAGATTTAAGAATTGTATTAGTCTCTGATTAATACAGTCGCTTATCCTGAAACCCCAGGTCTAAACAGTGATGCAGAACCATTTAATGTTTGTACATATCCTCTTCAGCTCGTTATTGTTTTATAGGCGTGTCATATACAGTACAATGCAATTACATACATTAAAAAAAGTATATCAAAAAATGATTACTAAAAATTAATATCTACCAAAATTTATTAATTTTACTAAAATTTATATAATGTCAATATATTAAAGCTACACAGGTCCAAAATCTTGTTTTTTGAGCTAGGCATTAACAAAAGAAATGTAGTGTAGACATTCAGCAGATAGTTCAATCTAAAGCTACTGTGCATGAATAGAATCAAAAAAACATATTTAATGCAAAGTTTATTTAATACATCACTGCTGCACACACACACACACACACACACACACACACACACACACACACACACACACACACACACACACACACACACACACACACACACACACACACACACACACACACACACACACACACACACACACACACAAACTTAACTCACATCCACTTTTGGATAATCTTAACATTTTTAAATCTTTAAATTGCTGCTCACTAATTCATTTGTAAAATACTTACTGAGAAGCTCTGACCTGAAGTTTCTACTCAGAAAAGATCGACAATACAACTGGAACATCACAGCCATATGAGTCACAAAACGTTGTAAAAGGTTGATTGTGGTTTTAGATTGAACATAGAAATGTAATATCTATCCATTGCTTCACACATTATTAGCACACACCCACACACTCTTGTAAGCAATATATTATCACAAAGTCACATCAATGGCATCAGAAGAAAGATATATGACTTTATATTCGCAGTTAATGGGGGCAGTGGTGGCTCGGGTGGTTGAACCTCAGGGTTGATTATCGGAAGGGTATGGGTTTGAGTCCCCCCCATCGCCCTGGTTGACAGGATTACTTTAAGACAGTGATTATCAGCAAACAACCTAATGCTGAGGCCAAAAATGGAACTTTATATTGATGTATTTTAGCTTCAAATGTGGCTCAACCCTGCAAGCACATTTATACCAGCTGCTCCTGCATATGTATAACAATGAAGTAATCTGGCACATGCATTTTTAACCGTTTGTGCATAGTTAAGAAGTGCACGAAAAAAATATGGTGACATTTCACCCAGAATTGTTACAGATTCATGATGAGCAATGCACACAACTTTTATTTTTCACAGACAATAAATGCAGAATAATCAAACATGTATAAACTGAGATGTTTCCTTTATTTGAATTTATTTAACGAATGATGTCTGAACCAAAACAGTCTAAGGATATCAGTTAGAAGCTTCTTTAACACATACAGTACCACAGATACTACATGTGGTAATACATCGGTATTTTTTTCAATTACTGTTTAGGCCAATGTTTAAAAGTTGTAATGCAGCTAAGTAGAGAAGTGTAAAGTAGAGTTCCCTTTCAAAAGCTACACTCAATGCTGCGTGAAAACGCTATGGGAACATCTAATACCTTCGGCTTATAACCTCCTATAAATAGGAGTGAACCGGAAACATCCTCAGATCTTTTTGTCTTCTGGACCGCTTTGTTTTTGACTTTGGGTCCCACTTTAGGTCCGTCTTGTTGTCGCAAGATGCTAACGACAGACGCTTCCCTCACGGGCTGGGGTGCGGCCTTGGATGGCCGTCCAGCACAGGGGAGCTGGAAAGGGTCATCTTCTCGCATGGCACAGCAATTGCCTCGAAATGATGGCTCTGTTTCTGGCCCTGAAACACTTCCTCCAGCAGTTGAGAGGCTACCATGTCCTAGTGCGGGTGGACAACACTGTGGTAGTCTTGTACATAAATCGCAAGGGTGGACTGTGCTCGCGCCGCTTGAACAAGCTAGCGCACCAGGTTCTGCTTTGGGCACAGGACAAGTTCCTCTCCCTCAGGGCGATTTACATTCCAGGGCACATGAATGTAGGAGCAGACTTGCTATCCAGACAAGCTGTAGGACAGGGGGAATGGAAGCTCCATCCCGAAGTAGTCAGTCAAATCTGGGAAAGATTTGGGAAAGCAGGGGTGGACCTCTTTGCCTCACAAGAGGCAGCACAATGCCCCCTTTACTACTCTCT